>DWLI01000001.1:0-92418 GCA_018249915.1 Cecropterus dorantes dorantes
CAATTTGATCTGGTATAGTCAGAAGATGCTAGTCATGTGTAAAAAATCATGATCTATATAATATAACATCGCCTATGTATTCTTTAGTATATCTGTTACTCCTAAAAATCCGGTTTACTTGAAGGATGTGTTATGTTATCAACAGTATAAATTAGTGGTTTTTCAAATATGTCTTGCGCTTATTGCTTTAACTTACTTTAGATTAGTTATGTAATATGTGATTATTTCATGGACTGCACTAACACAGTATAAGGGTTTATGAATACCCATTTACTTCAATTGCTTAAGATATCTATATAAACGTGATAATTATTTGCTTATACTATCTTTTTCATAAGTAGATTAATTAATATCCATTGTATAACATAACTAATTTCGTTTTGAGTAGTGTAAAAAAATAAACAGGCAATAGGACTTATCATTTTAGTGTCGAAACTGAAAATGTGTTAATTGGTATGAAAAGTCAACCTCATCCTTGCAACAAGTACTTGGTAATAATTGCTTGTAGTCGTAAAACTACGTGTGAGAAATATTTTAATGAACAGGACAATTATAATTTATATTTATTTTTATTAATGGCATCAATAAGGAAGCTTACACGTTGGTAACCCTGATTTTATTTCCGGAACACGGAAATTTTGTAGGGTCAAAGCGTACGCGCTAGCGCACGGACGGAAGTAGTAGCTGGGGCCATCGACCGTGCTCTCTGCACTGATACTTCCTTTATTGTACTACGATAAGTACAATATAGTACCACTAGAACACATAGTGTCATAGTACTGTTAACGGAGTAACTGTGTGGCCACTCCTTATAATAGGATGAAAAACTTTAATTAAAGATATTATCACTATTCTTAACTTCATTGAAAATATGATTGTAAATGTTGATTATCTTTCTTTAAAGAAAAGTATACCGTATATACATTTTTACAACAGATATATAATCTGTTGAGATTTTGTTGGACTGTATATGTAACATAAGTTTACTTTTTATTTGCTTGTTTATTGTGCTTTAATAGCTTCAATTTGTAAATTTAACTATTGTAACTAAATATTTCGAGATATATCTCGTATATTAATAAATTTTAAGCTACTTTTGTTTATTCTATTTCTGTTACATTAACTTGAAATATTCCAAGCGTAGGTTTTTGATGAAATCAAGAAAGATGTAATCATGATGGGTGGAACTCTTTAATTACTAGTAAAAAAACCTGAGTTCGATATTTAGTCATTTTGTTTAAGTGTGTTTAAGAAATATATTTTGTGCTAAAATGCAATGGATGTGTTATTCATAAATTGCTTTAAGGAGTGTTTATTATTATTAACATTATATGTATGTATTCATGAACTTAGGTTTCCGATTTCCACTTATGTAAGCCTTACTTCTGACAACCAACTTAATTCATGAGAATAGGATATAGATACAAGTCATTAAACCCAAGAATATTTTAAATTATTATAGCTGTGTTGTAAAAAAAGATATTTTACTACATTTACAAGATACTACATGTTAAAAAAAATTTACGTGTATAATAGGTTACTCATTATGGAATGAAAGGAATGTGTCATATATTTAGAATTATGTATGTAAACGTGTTTTGTGTGTCAATCAATAAACTGACTGATATTTCTTTGTACTATATGTGATATGTTAATATCTTGTAGAATTGGACAAGGGGGTAATAAAATCCGCAAAAAATTTTTACAAGTTTGTTTTATTTTAATTCGACAACCTGTCATTATATTAACAAACAAATGACTGAGCACGCTCACATACGCACATACGTTACACACACAAACACACCGCGACCGGCGCTCCATTGCATTATAAATTATACTTATATAGTCTTAAATTATTTTTCAGTCTATTGCGCTCTCCTCGTCCGGCACCGGCCGCGCACCCACGCTTCTTAAACAAATTATCACATATAATATATTAACCGATTTGCGCACGATTATTAACTACACAGTTTATTTAATTTAAAGTAGGTCGGGGTGGGGTGGCGGAGACGTTCGGCTCCGCGGGCCGGCCTCACGCTTCCAACATGCGCGGCATGTACGAGCGCGGCGGCGACGGGGACTTCTTGGAGAGGTTCAGGGGCGCGTCCGCCACGTCCACCTGCAGCTCCAGCACCGGCTCAGGCGCCGGCGACGCGCCACGATAGCACGCCAACAGACCGCCCGCACGCAGCGGACAGCCCTCGCCCGCGCCCGCGCCGCCCGCCTCGCCACGCCGCATGTACTGCTGGATGATGTCCGTGCGCTTCAGCTGTTCGGGCGTCATGCGCGGGCCCTCCATCAGGCTCTTCGCCAGCACCGAGTGCGTCGACGACAACGACGTGCGCAGCTGCCGCGGCGAGTGCGCTGGGTGCGCGGGGCTCGCGGGGTGCGGATGCTGCGGCGGCTGCGGCGACGGCGTTGGCTGAACTGGCCGCGCCTCCGCCTCGCCGGTGTCCCGACGCATCGCTCGGAACTTCTTGTGCGGCTTGTATGCCTCATCCATGAGCGAAGGAGTGCCGTACAGCGGCGGCGCTTGCAACGCGCGCTTGAGCACGGGCATGTCGTCGGCGGTGGCAGCCGGCCGTCGGTCTTCCGAATGTTCCTCCAATGAAGATCTCGGACTGGAGCAGCCCGAACCGGGGCCGACGATGCGCTCATGTTTCTCATTACCAGACTCGATGCCGGAGTCCGTTGGCGAATCCAGTTTACGATAGCGAGGTGGCGGGCGTACGGGCGTTACGGTGAGACCATTATGGGCCAAGTGAGCTACGCCAAGAGCTTCCTCGTCGACGGAACCACGTGAGTCGAGCCGCCTGCGACCGGCTAAGGTCGCGGCCAACAATGGGGTACCGCAGTCACCTACGGCTTCGCCCGATTCGCTGCTCGACACGGAGCCAATGGGGCTGCGTGCAGATTCATCGGCTCCAGAGTCAGCCCACGAGCAGCCTTCTTCCTCGCCCCACATCTGCTGCCGCAACAGTTCTTTGTGTTCTGTACGGAACACCACCAATTTCTCCGTGTGGAGTGTACTCAAAGTACGTAGATCCGGAAGAGTATCCATCAACTCTCGGAGGAAACCAGGCCTATCGGGTCTGTTTTGTGTCACGACGGTCTGAAGACACGATTTTAGTCTGGCATGCATTCTTTCCACTAAATCGACGTTACGGAGACCTGGGCGGTCCGGGGTGATTAAAACTATGGCGCAGAACAATCCAATTTCGGCATCAGTGAGGTTCATGGAATTCATGCGTTCCGCAAACTTAAAAGTAGAGTCAACGAGGAATCGCGCATTTGCACCACTCTGGATAGAGTCTCGTTTCATGAGCTGTCCATTAAGGCAGATAATGCTGTTGAGCGGCGCATCAAACATACAAATAAGTCGCACAAACAGAGCATCAAATAGTCCACTTTTTAGCAGCGTAAACTTGTCATCTTGCGTAAGTAACTGGAATCCGGGAATGAGACCCGCAAAGTCGATCACACCACGGATTACGTGGGCGAAACGCTGCGAGAACTCCTTCTCCGATTGCAGTTCAGGCGCCGGATTCAGCGGACAAGCCTACAACAAAAGAGAAAACATATTATTATTTGTTCGTAAAACTTTCATCTAATCAAAAACTGAATCACATTTTGCATAAACGTGCTGCAGGAGATAGCGATACTCACCAAAGTTGGTTGTGAATAGGTGGGACAGTCGCGAGCGCGTGTACGCATGGCGGCCACGCGATCGCGGGTAAACTCGCAAGTGTCGAGGTGCGCGCGGACAACTCGCGCCAGCAGCCGCGGAGCATCATCCAGCTCCGCCGCGGCGGCTTGCTCGTGTGCGCGCGACGACGACGACTGCTGCATTGCTGCGAGGATGCGCGCTTTCTCGCGCTTCGGCACTCGCCCAAATCGTACAGCTATAACAATAGAAAATTAACTTTAAAACATGATCAGAAAAACCAACAGACTCGCTATCGGGAACAAAAAGAGTGGCGACGGGGATGCCGAGCGAGGTCATACGACTTTTACATACGGCGGGTTGCAGCTGTCGTTAAGTGCGCGCGTATGCGCAGCGAGACATGTGCACGCACAGCTGATGAAAGAGGGTAGAGTTCATCGCCCGTCGGAGCGAGCCGCCCTCGTCTGGCGGAGCTCGGATCGCGGGGTGCACGGAGCGCGACGCGATTCGATGAACTAGTTCGAGTGACGAGTGACAAAAGCGCGAACCGCGAGGTCATACTAAAAAGTGTTACGACTTTCTCGTGGCGAGCGCTACGCAGATCGAAAGGCAGTATGCGCCGGGGGCGGGCGCGCCGCTTGCGGCGTTCGTGCGCGCGAGTCGGTGAAAGTGTTTGCGCACTCGGCGTACGATTGAAAATGAAAGCGGAGAGCGCCCTCTCGCCATTTCTCCCGACTTTCCCTGCTCAATGTAGGCCGCACCAGATGCGTGGCCTATTGTTCGACAATACTCGATTCAATTTATTAGCTTGACGCTGCTCGCTGCGCCAGATTACCATCAAACATTTGTGTAGTTTTAACTTTATACAGTACAGATAGTTTTTTTAGAAGTATACTAATTGACATGTTAGGTACGTTTTTGCTTATTTGTAATTAATATGCTTTAGTTAATTTATCTGTTCTTATTAATTTATCAATACTTAGTGTTGTATTGTATTAGTAATTGTTTTTTATTTGCATTGTATTAGTATTGTATTGTATTTTTAAATTTAAATTTGGATTTAATTAAATAGAAAGTTATGTTGCTATAATTTTGATCTTGTTTTAATTCAATTATAAGACACGACAAGTTTCAACTATTTAGTTGAATCTGATTATAATGTAAGTTATATTTATTAGAAATATGATTTTTATTCGTAAGTACCGTAAGTTCGTAGTAACTCCTTATTAATTGATATTAAAATATGCCAAATACCGAAAAGTTTATTGACGTACATATTATCTAGTAGTTTAATAAATATTTAAATCCACTTGTTGAATGTTTATAACAGTTTCTAAGTAGGTGCGCATATAAAAAAGATACGTACGAGCATTGTGGTATTTCACAACACCATTCAGGATCCCCTTCAATATTGGTAAATCTTCACCCATGTCTGAGACCATTATAGTTCACTTATAACTAGGTAATTCACAGCCGATGGCCACAGATAACTAATTTGGTAACTACGGTAGATTGAGACTAATATTAATGAGTGTCACATAGCACTAATAAAACGATTGTTTCACACGTCACTGTAATCCATAAATGCACTAGTATAATCCAAAGGTAGAACGAAAACTGCGTAGTCAGCGAATATTGGTAAAGCGTATGTGAGTTAGCTTCGCGTTCTCGTAGCGAACTGCGGTGCGACGCACTAACATAGCGATAATGTGAGGGCTGACGACCGGTGCGCGGGCCGGACTCCCTCGCACTGCGCCGCGGCGCGCGCCGCGCCAACCTTGAACTTGACGCGCGGGCGGAGGGGGCGCCGTCAATAAACTCCGCGCAGGCCCCTGCCCCCGCCGCGCCCCCCACACCCCACCCCCGACGACTCCCCGCGACGCGAGCGCCACCTAGCCGTGTTAATCCGCGCTACACAAACTACAACCTTGTCGAAGTAGGCGAATCTTCTAATTTAATCTCGCGACTCTATCGAAAGCAGTCTCTATCGACTCTATGTGGGTTTGATCCGCAGATACAATATTTTAATATTAAGATTTGAAAAACAAAACTTTATGTAAATTTTCTTCGGGATAATCTTTTAACGTATTTTTAACATATCATTACAACGTGTATTTATCATATATCTTATTATTATTTAAGAGAATTAGGCGTTTATTTATAATTATTCAAAACAATGTTTATATAAATGTAGATTTTCTTTACATAAGTTGTAAACATAATCACAAAAGATTTATAGACAAAAGTTAAGGAAGATTTTAAACTTGTTGATTTTTGTTTATAATTGAGGTATATTGTAGTATATTTCTGTATCTATTTTATTTTACAAGTACATCAAAATTTATTATAGTCTATGTTTTTAAATAAGTGTTGTTTACCTCATTTATTAAATGTAATCATAAAATATTATATATAATTATAAAATAAAATAAAATATTCATTGCTTTGTAAACAACTCTAGAAACAATACTTAATATAAAATTTAAATGTTTGTATCATAATAAAAAAATACCAATTTCTTGTTAAACAGTGTTAAAACATAATTATAATTTAAAATTGAAAATCGTAAATCCATATTTAATTGTGACTTGAGCGGTTCTATATAACTTAGCAACACGGGTGAGCGCCATCTGGTATCGAGTGGCAGAACTACGTAACGGGGTCACAACTGAAAAATTGTATTACTATGTACAACTCTTTTTACTTTAATGAATGAAGTACCTAAATAGTTTTTTTTTGTTATTGTGTTTGCTTCATGCGTTTACCTAAACAAGTTCAACTGTAATTGTGTTCTAATAATAAAATTATCAAAGTAGTCTGTCTATCTGTGTAAGAGATGAACTCTTAAATTAGTGTCGCACGTTTGGAGTTGTAGTAGATGTAAATAAATAGAATTATGGTCATGTACAATTAAAGCGGTCCATAAGTACTTTCTACTACTATTACGCCGACAACAAATGCGGTGAAACTGCACGGGGCGATGAACCGCATTACGAAAGTGAAAATACAAATTTCACTCTCGCTCTTACGAAATGCACCTTTCTCCGCTTTCACCGCGCGCGGTGAGCACGGCGGTTGCGGGCGAGCGCGGGGCGAGAACGAGGCGGTGTCGCAACGAGCGCGCGGCGACTGCGGCCGTCGACCCGCTTAGCGTGCGCTCACCCGCGCTTGCATAACCGACCTCCCACACCGCTGACACCACGCGTCCCGCGCCCCGCCGCCCGCTCGCCGCGAAATAGGATCTGATCGCGGAGCAGCACGCGCGCGCGTCCCACTTGGCGTGCAGATGACAGAATACCTATACACGCGAGATTGCGCGAACGACCTTCCTATGCTAATTGCGTATGCGTACCGCGACGCGCTCTACGCACGCACACACGCACACATGCACCCGCCGTAACATCAATTAGCGACACATTCCCACTGAACGCGATTGCATAATTTGCACAGATTTAATATTTATCTGGTCTTGGATAACTTAACATAAGTAACATAAATATGATTCAACATAAGTGGAATATTTGGCTTGTTATTCTTCGCAAGCAACTTTTATTTTTCATTAAAAATTGTTTTACTTTTAACTGTTTGTGATTTGGAGGGAAAATTGTCAACAATTGTCGATTATTACAAATTATTAACTATTTTTATATTACTTTAAAATTTTGAAATAAAATAAATGGTAACTCACCATCTCTGCTCATGCCGACGGCGATGCATTTTTTCAATCGGCAGTACTGGCACCGATTTCTGTTGATCCTTAAGATGGAGCACTGCTGATTTTTGGTACAGGGTCTGTACTGTATCTTCTGCTGGATGGACCGCCGGAAGAAGCCCTGGGGATCACAACGGCATTTAGAGTCTCGCTCCGGGTCGGAACTCTCGTCGCTGGAGCAGCCCGAGTCGCTCGAATCGCGGCGGGCCTCCAGCATGCTCACTAGGACCGAATGCCGCTCGCGCAGCTCCGCACCACATGCCATGTCACGCACCATTCACTAACAACCAGCACTCACTCGGCAAATCCACTACCGCCGCGCCCTAAATCCGTACCGTGCGGGACGAGGTGATCGCGTGTGAGAGGTGCGCTGCACCGACGCGGGTGATGGTCGACGGCGAACTGTGCGGGCGCTGCGGCGCGCGGCGCACAGTTACCCGCGCGACCTACTTGCCGGCCGCCGACCCACCCGAGAAAGTGAGAGTGCCCCCGGCCCCCGCGCGCCGCGCCCGCTCGCGCTCCTAACGGTTCACGCCGCTCTAGAATGCGCCGTCGCCGCTGCACCGGTGCGCCGGATATAGGCCGGGCGCATCCCGGCGGGCGTCGCGGCGCGCGGTCGTTCACCCCGGGTCGACGACCGTTCGATTGCACAACGGCCGCGAGCCCCCCGCGCCCCGCGCTGCCCGGGAGCTAGGGCGCGGGCGGCTCGGGCCGACGACCGGCTCGGCGCCCGGTGACGTCAGCCGCGCGTCACGGCCTACCTCAATGCGCGCGCGCTCCTCTCCGGGCGCCGGGGGTGCAGCGGTCCAATTTAATTACCGAATCGATGCAGCGCGTGCCCTACTATTGCTCAAATGTATACCAACTTAGCCCCGTGTGGCTTCGAATTTTGACGGACATTAGCCGGCCTGATTGCTCGGGAATCGGAGTGTCGAACACTCATTAATTAAGATGCAAATTATTACGTGTTTCCAAAGTTACGCAAAATATGAAAGAATATATTTATTAGAATATAGTTATTAAAAGTCGATTAGCAGAAATGAGTAGCAGCAGGTCGAGAGGAGCGAGCGGCGAAGGCTGCGTTGGAGGAGGGGGCGCGCGGGGGGCGGCAGCCGAGTCGGTGGCCCAATTTCGTGCTGCCATCGATCCATTGTGCGCTGTGCGAGTGGCCCATAATTGGTCGCAGCGGGCACTGACCGCCCGCCGGGTCGATGACCCGCTGCCGCGAAAACAAAACCTTCCTCGCTCGCTCGTATTCTACTTTGTGTATATTGTTATGTGCCTATCATAAGTGTCAAGAGACTCGAGTGGATTATCAAAGCCTAATACGAAACATGTATAAAAAAGCTAGAGGCAATATAACTATGTGACAAGTATATCTGTTTATACGTATTCGAGATCGATGCAGCGGCCGAGTAACAAACGAACTAGAGATGTCAATGGCCGCTGTAATTAACACGGTCACTTCGATTTGTATTCTGAAAAATATATTGTTCTACTTCCACGAGTCCCAGATTTATTTACGCATAAAAACATGATATTTCCTCTATTAGAGTATTGAAACAATGTTTATGAATATATAGTTTTGTTGAGTGGTTTACTAATATATTATGTATGTTTGAGTGAATTAATATCGACGCGGTATTTCTCGCAGTCACGTGCGCGTGTGATATAATATGTGCATTTACTTTACGCTGTTGTTTAATGCACTTCTACGTTACGTGATGCATTACTATTCATAACAGCAAACGAGGTAATCCTCGGTAACTCATCAGCTGCTTAGTACGCGAGTGGTGATTAAACTAGTTCATTATTTTTACATAAAATAGGTATCCTGATACAAATAGATATTGATTTTATTTCAGATTCAACATATAGCAGGTGAGTCAACAGCCGATTTGTGATTATTGGTTGTATGACATCATCTTATTTACGGTTGGTTAATAACTTAATAAATTAAATGACATATACCTAAGGGTGAAAAACGGCTAGAAATATCGTGAAAAAAAAATTAATAGCTATAGATTGCTTATGATATACTTCTAAAAAAAATTGTATAAGGTATACGAAGTGTGGTACACATGACTGTGGTGGGCCTGAATACACCGAAACGCACCGTTCCCAGCAGTGGGAGAAACGAAGGCCGATAACCATCACGACTAAATTATCATGAGTTCATAAGTACATGAGCTAGTTGTGTTTCGTCAGGCGCAAGTGGGTCGCGTCTAGATTTTTCGACACAGCCCGTTGCTTAGCGTCCGCAATAAGCCGGACTTTTTGTCGTTAACGTTACATTGACACACTTAGATGTGCCTCCCATAATGCTAGTTATTAGACTAACTAATTAAGGAGAAAAATGTACCTTGTTATACATATATATCTTATTTATTATATATCTTATTTGGGCATAATCGCAGGTATCCATCGGCGGCAATGGAGACATAATACCACGGAAGCTTGTTTGCTAATTATATAAAAAAAAAAACAGATTTATCTATAAAACATTTATCAGTAAGTAAGTTTATTACAAATAGAAATGTTTTATTATATTATATTGCATCTTTGTACACATCCCCTCATTCCGCGTGCATCTTTAGTGTAAGTAGGAATAGCACGCATAACCTCATGTATTAATCAAGCTTTTTCTAGAAGCACAGCCGATTACATAAACATTGATGATATGACAGAAACCCTTAAATGACCTAAGTGATAAGACAGATGTTTTATTCACATTCATTTGTAATGCATTGAACTTAGTAACAAGAAAGGACGATAATGAAAAATAAATTTAATTACTTTGTTAATGTACCACCTACACTCCCAATCAAACGAATATTCATGTTAAATCTCAGAAAAAAGATTATAGTTATGTGGCAAGCCGAAATGTTATGATGTATTGTTCTGAGGGCAATGAATGTGGATCTGAGAAGGTACAAAGTACGGTTGGCTTGTAGGGTTGTGTTTTCAAACTATTTTTGCGCGTCTAGTCTGACTTGTGTCTATTTCATATTTGTTCTCAGTTAAGTGCAGGCGGTGCCAGGTGATGAGGACTGTATGTCTATATGGATGTATACATGTCATCGTAGGAATACAAAGAACATTCGCGTAAGCATGGCGCTTTTGCTATGTTGATATAGAAATTTATGAAAGTTAACTTGAATAAAAAAATGACTAGAATAATACTAGGGATAAATAGAACTTTAGTCATCATTCTACAGATGATCGAAGGCATTGAAACTATTAAACCCTAAAAAAATATCTAAGGTAGTTAATATTTATATATAGCCACATAAATGATAATTCGACTTGGGCAAAAAAAAGGGGTTGAGATAAAAAAAAAACGAAAGTCATATCAGCTGTGTATCATACACAATACGAGATATATGAATTGACCTAGGAATTTGCGATATATGTATGTATATGTTCAAGTAACAGTGTTAGATACTATTTTTTTCATTTACTTGTCACAGGAGTATTAAAATTAAGTTACGTATATAATGGAAAAAAAATAGCTATATTTTAAATATAAGATTATCACGAAACTGTTTTACAACACAATTTATCTTGTAAAATACAATAATATAAAGAAAACAGCTGTTATTGAAACATAAGATTAGCACAGCATTGAGCCTTAAGTGGCAACCTTACGGCTAACGGTCCGCGGACAATGACTGCCGACGGCTGCTCACCACCGAAAACATGCTGACGCATCGGTGTTTTCCGAGGAACCTCGCTCGCCTAACAGTCCGCTACGTACGATGTTGCGATAACGTTGACTCATATAGCCCCTGAATCATTCCCGTTTCCCGCTACCATATCGTAAAATTATTTTTAGAGCCAACCTCTATAAGTAGAAACAGATGAATATTAAGTGAGCCTAATGGCCTAAGCGTAGGAGAATGTCCTGATAGGATAGAGCTGGGTTTTCAAGTACGTATAGCTTAATAAGATTTAAATCATGATTGAATAAGCCTTAATTTATAATTTATAATAATCAATTATGTTTTATTCATAAATAAACATAACCATATCTGTAATATAACGACACGATTATGATAATGTTAATTACATTGAAGCGTAAGAAAGGGTAATTTTACATATGATTTTTAACCATAACAAGTAAAGGTTCAAATGTAAACAGAACAATGAACTTGCATGTGTTTACGTCAATACGAAGTTGAAAGACTTTTCATTTTACATTTATAATAAAACTTTAAAATTATAATTTTAACGCTTAATAATACATTAAGCGTTAAAATTAAAAATGTAAGGAGACGATAAAAACAATGCGTTGTTAATCCTTTTAAATGCATTTTATAGGTAATTTAAACGATTAAAATAACATTGTTTTCAGTTATTGATGTGGAAATTACGGTACAAAAGCTACTTAGTTCACTTAGCAACAGGATAACTGAACAGTGAATGTAACAGGATAATCATTGGTCCCAAGCCCCGTGAGTTCGGTGAAGCCGGTGTGTTGCGGAAATCGCAAGCGCATGACGTGGGACGGTCTCGATATGCGGAAAACATGCGGCGGGAGCAACGAACTTTGTGCTGACAGTTCAAAATTATGTGGGTTACGCTCGTTGCGGACATACACTCGCCGTAAACGTTGCGAGGAGGCTGGGGTAGGGCTGCCGCTGGTTCACGTTCCTAACGTAACAGAGCAAGTATGTGGAAAGGTGTTTCATTCGAGCCGTTCTAATTTAGCCCCCAAAGGTAGTAGCTTTGTTCAGTTCAGTGATCAACCTCAGGTAAAAGTCTAATCTTATCTGGGATAACACATGTTCGTAAGTAGCAGTGGCTACTTGCTATCAGGTGGACTGCATGCTCATGTCCTACTTCTATATTGTATAGCTAAAACGATGTTATTTACATATTCTTGCATCAGTTTACATGATCTAATAATGATTGTTTGTCTTTATGATAAACTGGGTAATGTACAAAAAACATCTTCTTATATATAAAAAACGTTCCCTATAGTCCAGGATGATAGACACCTAAGTTTTTTTATTTATTCTTCATCTTGATTTTTTTATAATCAAACAACTGTCAATGATTTTAGTTTAGTTGATGTCAACTGCACATATCAAATAACACTTTATGTCAACTTAATAATAAATAAAAAACATCCATTTAAATATAAGAAGCATTAAACAAACTGATTGACGATGGATAAAAGTATTCCACTTAATGTTTATGTGTAATACCAACGCGATTACAAATGTACAAACATTTCCAATACAAGGTTACGTGTGGCAACCCTACGTGGAAAGGCGCTACGAGCGAGGTCGTCGACCGCGCCCTGCACAAATCGGTGCCGAAAAAATAAGCGACCTACTTTGGAATTATGTCGGCCACGGAACAAAGCGCCGCTCACTCCGCGCTGTAGCAACTTTAGGTAAACAACTGACACTCGTATTCATTTATATCCTATATAATACTATGTATATTAAATGCAATAAATAATATACATAATTGCTGTTATTACTTTACGACTAAACTGGTAACTTTATGTCAGCGGTTAATTTGTTTTGATTTGGTTTGATTTAACGCATTTAAGTAAGATTTTCGGCTTAATTACCTATTTACCTTAATAAATATATGTGTATCTACTAAATTAATAAGTAATAATCGATACACCAGATTTGATACACATATCACTGGTCCGGTTCTCGTTATTAATAATGGGTTCATTTGGTGTTACTTATTTATAAACAGTTATTTTATGACCAGATGTGTGAATTTGGCGGTTAACTGTACACTGTATTCATCACTAAAACAAAGCCTTTGCCTTATTAGGTATACGGACAAACTTAGCGCCATAATATTAATAGACATTAAATGTATCTAGTTATTTTCGTAAAGGCACAGAAAACATTAGTTAACGACATAATAATATACTTAATATAATCCTTACAAGACAAAATAAAAGTATTTTTATTGACAAATACGTTTGATACATATTTATTGTCAACATACAAATTAATTGATACAGCAATATTTTTGCTGAAACCGTAATGGTAACCAGTTCATTATTATATTTTCATATTGTTCAAATAATGTATACCTAATCAAGTAAGCGAAATATTATTATTTTAAAATAAACGACCTAAATTAGAAGTGAACTCTGAACAAAGAACTCGCGACCATTCACTTTATGATTTTAATGCTGTTTAATTTTGATAAAAAATGGTCTGTGTTAATATTTATAATATTGAAATTTAAATAAACAATTAAATTTGTTGACTATAAATATGCGAATATTAAAATCAAGTAACATTTTATTATCAATCTAAATAAGTCATGGCGTCATAATATTAGATAATTTATTAAATACCTACCTATTTCATCTATTAAACAGCAATATTACAAATCACTTATTTGTTATATTATTGTTAGTAATTTTTAAATTAGGTAGATCTTCACTTAAATGTCGAATGTTTAAAGCATTAACTTGAAGGTAAGTTGAAATAATCAATTAACCGACAAAAAAGTTAAGGTTATATTTATTACAATGTGAACGTGTAGCAATAAACACGGGTTCGTTGACATCGGTGCGTACGGACATACGCCCCCCGCCTCGTAGTGTTGTAAAAACCATTCATTCGAGTTTCTGCTCGAAACCGCTCTAGAGTTCGGCAGCACTATCGCGACTACGCGTAGCGCCATCTCGTGGCGAATAGCTGAACTTCTGTACAAGTTTAAAAATGTCGTCGCTAGTTGGCGCAGCGGTGCCGAATACTACTCGGCGCGCTCTACGCTCTTGATAATTGTTGCTTACGTAAGAAGAAAATCTGCCGTTGCTATAATTCTATAAATAATACTGTCAATATTTTTTATCTTTTTTTGTCACTAAAAATATGAAGGTTAAAGAAACTGCAGTATATCTAAATAGAGGTCTCCGTCTGGAGGTGGTTTCGATGTGGCGTCATTCGCTGCACAATGCACCAGACTGCCCCCGAAGGACATGCTTTGTTGGAATAAACGAGCAGACTCGTATCGCATAAACCAGTTCGCTATATCTACACTTGCACTTCTATACCAGTTCGTTTCCTCGACGCTTTTACGCTCATGAATATGACCTTTCTAAGGTCGGGGTGCTGTTACCATTGTTACAGTACAATTAAGTCGTTTTAATTCACTTCAAATTCAAGCAGGCAATACTAACCAGCAATATACTGTACAAGTAAAACCAGCGGATATATAGTGGGAGTATATTTCGGGTCGCGAGAATAATATTTATTATCTTGTATATCAGGAAGTATTCGTATTGAAATCAGCCAATTGCAACTTCTCTTGGACGTTCACCGAGCACATTATTTGCTACTTTCGACAGCAACCTTCTACGTACGTGCACCCGAGACGGAAAAGTTTCTCAAGGTAATTATTATCAGGTAGGCGTCTTTACATTTCCTGCAATCATCATGATAAACTACACTTGCCTGGATTTATTGATTGGAGAGTTCTATTCATCAAAAAATCCATTCCATTCCATGTAATTTAGAGCTGCCATAGTAATTTCTAAGCGATTTATAATTTACCATAGTACCTAAGGATTTCATGTAATCAAAAAAAACTAAATTCGCAAAATGTTAATATCAAAGTTAATACGTAAAATACTTATTTGTACATTCATATTTACATAATGTATGCGTTGAGAGACTATCGACTAGATTTCATCTTAGTCCTATTAAAATGCATTTTATTTCACGATATATTTATTATATATTTTATATTATTTCGGCGTATTCCAACACTTTTCGATGGTATGAGTTATTCACAGTTTTTATTAAAAGTATCATGTTCGTAAAACGAAAGTGCTAATAATAATAGAATCGTTTACGACTTTTAGTAAGACTCGTGAACATATTAACCTCTTCGATTTTTGACCTCGACCCTATTCGATAGCAAACATGAAAAGATTTCTTTAGAGTCGGGTCGTTCCCGTGTGATTGTATCCGAGACAGGTATCCAAAACAAAAATAAAATAGAATTGGGGCGCAAGGGGCTACCCGTCTAGCCGAGGACAGCAGGTACCTCAACCTACCCATCGACCCAAAAACCGCTTTTATAAGTTCACACGTCTTTTTGTACCCATTTGGACATTAGTTGCGACGTGGACATAGCCGTTTATTAAGTAGGGTCATACGCGAGGTCGATAGAATTTAATGCGTCAAACGAAAAGATTTGATATTAAAACACCCATGGCCAGGCTTTGTTCATCGAGTCCACAGAGATTGTCTTCCGTGTATCGCGACCTTGTTGTCGACTCTAGGACACTCAGAAAGCTGCCACTTGTAATGTTTACAAAACGGTTTTATGTCGTTATAATATATGCTGTGATTCTTGAGTGGCGCACGTAGCATTTCGCTATCTATGCAAATAATAAAATTGAAGTAGCTGTTAATTATATCAAAATATTTGCAATATCCTAAGTTTGCACAATATAAATAATTTTCGAAACTCAAACTCAAAAAACGGTAAAATTTGTTGTGATAAGACATTATACAAGATAGTGTTATAGTTTAAAAGGTCACATTATTCCCCGAGAGTTAGAGTTCCCGCGTAAAATATAAGAACCGCGCGCCGCGAGAGGACGCTCATCTTAAGCAAGTATGTGAAAACGATATCGAAAGTGATTGCTATGAGCTAAGACTTAAACGGGGACGGAGAAAGGCGATCAGTCTTAGCGAGCTACTGCGAGCTACTTCCCACTACGTTTAGCGAATAGAAACGATCGTTACATGATCTGATTACACCGTTTCATCTGGATCTAATTATCTCGCGTTATGACACTTCAACGATGACACAATGATAATTGCGTGCATATAGTATCTGTGGAATAGATATATAGGTGTTTTGTCGAGTGAGTGCTGTAAAAATGGCGATGTACGAAAACGTTCAGTCGGTACTAGTGAGCATTTTGGACAAGAAACAAGTCATAATATGGAATATTTTAGAATTCATTATTTTAAGTCAATAATTAGGCTAGTTTTGAATTTATATTCTATTAAAAAATAATATCTGAAGCAACGTAACAGATTCCAGAAACTTCAAAATGATTAATTTGTACCAAATGTAATATTTACCTTGCAGCCCTCACAGGAATGCACGCCGTAATGGAATCCACTGGCTTTATCTCCGCAGACGCGGCACAGGACGGTGGTACCGTCGAACTCTGTAACAAACACAAATAGATGCTTAAAAATAAACTCGAGTTGTTTTTAACGTACAGTACGGCTCACGGGTGAGGAAATGTGACTAAAACTTTGAGTTGGAAGGTAAATTTCACAAACGTATTATATAAACGTCAACTCATCTCTTACATATAAAATGGTGAAAGAAATATGTATCAATTTAATGGCCAAATGATATGTTAAATGTTTTAACGTAAGGGTATGATCGAAGGACGTGTATAATGATCTCAATTTATAAATGATCTCAATAAGCACCTGTCATTGAGTACAAATAGAATTTCGTCCTGAATTTGGTCAAAGTACATCGCTATGCAAAAATTGGCACGCTTTCGCCTTACGCAACTACATAGGTAACGTATAAAAGTCGATACTGTTACTAAGTCACAAGGTAGAGGAGTGGAGCACTCAAACAAAGAGATGTGCTACACTTTTAATTAAGGACAAATCATGCATATCATATACGTGTCACAGTTTGCTGTAGGTTTGTTTGTAAACAAACGAATGTTTTGACGCTTAAACGTCTTACAAAATGACGTATATAATATGGAATATGTTATAGTTTTTGCTTCTTTATGACACCGAAGTAGCTAACTACGGTACCATCGTAATAGTAAGTGGTCACTGTCGATAGACACCAGTGACCAGTCCTAGATAGTTTGAAGTCCTGAGGTTAATACTGATAAGTTGATACCTTACAAAACTGAACTGGTACGCCTGGTATAAGTAAATTCAAACATAAAGTCATCAGTTACGAAGATTACGGTGTTCGTTTACAATGTTACCTCAAAACAATCTTTGTTTACATTTCACCTATACTTTGCAATGTACATTCCACGTTTACATTTTTCTTTTCTCCCATACCTTGCGATACTTTGCTAAGATTTTGCGAAAACGTAAACAATTATTGTTTTGAACGTAATAACTCGTACTAAGGGCACGTATGTGTAACACACGCACGTGACGCCATATCGCGGTGACCTTGTCGCAACGAGCATTCAACTGCGATTACATATAATTACTCACTGTGGAAACGGCTTATATCAAACAAATGTCCAAGTCAGCCAAGATTACAAGACTTGCAAGTTTTGCAACTGTAGTGTAAGCGCTTTACATGTGCTAAAGAAAAACACTTTTAATTATTCCATTAATGACTTGTATACACATTACTATTGGAAAATGATAGCTATTTCGGCGTTTCTTATTCAATTAGTTATTTAAATTCGAGCATTCTTACAAATCAATAGGCTTTTAACTATCTTTTCTAATTTGTTAAATATCCTCTATAAGTGTACAATATAATTTGAAATTAATTGAATTCTTTTAACAAATATTTTCAAGACTAATATGTCAAAGTGTTTAGTGTAAGTATAGGTATTCCAAAATGTATTTCTTGTATTTAGCTACATGTTAATACAATATGAACGTCCAAACGTATTATTATCGAAGGTATATTGCGCAATTACATACAAATTACAAGCATAAATAAAGTGACGTAACAAATAGTTGCGTGTGTTGATGACACTGAATAGTTATTTTAGAAAGCGCGCTCTTTCGATTACTGCGACTGTGTCGATGACCCCGGTCTCTTCAATTGAATATCTGATTCAATTGAAGACTTTCTTTAGTCGAATGATATGATTTTGTTTGTACAAACAAGTTTGGTAATTATATAAAACTCTGTAAGTCTCAGATAACGAAGTCGTTAAAGACACGTTTGGTTGAAATAAGTAATGGTCGAATCGATTTATTTAGTAGGTCAGTGATGATGATAAATCAGGTGCTGGCACCTGCAAGATGTGACGTAGAATTAATTGTTCGTACCTACGATATCCTGGACATAAACTGTAACAGTAATCTTTTTTTAATTTTTTCCTGTGTATCAATTAAATGCTTTTGTTGTTAGCGACACATGCCTTAACCCTGAATGCTTAATAAACTTCAGTAGTAAAATATTCGATCCATTTTTGTGTAGTGTACACACGTAGGATAGTGTAAAGCCGAGTTTTGAGGCGGAGGGCGGCGGGCGGCCGATCAGGAAACAGGTTCGTGCGTTCGGCGCCCCCGACTGCTCTCACTTTCCCCTTGCCTTGCTTGCAGTCATTTGTTTATTGGTAAGGGAGCGGGCCCGGCTTTTGGAAGACTTTCTATTTCTGGCGTGCACCACTCGCCGCGGGTCGACGTTCGGCGCGGTCGCTTTCTATGGCGTTACTTTCTTTTTTTAAGCGCATATGGTCGCTAGTAACGAGCTCATCTCCGAGCTAGCGATGCCGATGCACCGCGGTGGGGATCACAATGGAGCAGAGAAAGCGATTCGAGACGTAACTGGTGCAGTTGCAAAAGAATCGGTAGCGTGCAGCCATTTCTCCTCGTGTGATGCAACTCGAGCGTTTTTCTAAGGCGCGCGTGTGAGAGTCGCTCGTTCGTTACGTCAATTAAAGAGACGAGGAAAGTGCGAGAAAGTCTCGCGCACATAACGCGAGCGGCGACCGACCGTGCAAATACTGAGCACCGATCTGTGTCAGGGCGATGTTTGTTTATAAATAATTAGTCCAGCATAACAACAATCACGTTTCCTACTCCGCCCGCTACTAATACAACACGTTCTGTCGTCTGCATCAGAAACACGCGAACTAATGGATTTTTGTACGTGATCTACTCAAGGTGCTCTAAGTTATTGCAATTCCATAATAATATTGAACATAGTGAAGGACTTTAAATTTATTCAAACTAGTCGTCGAGAGCTGGTATGAGTGTAATCAAACAGAGTCCGTGAAACGTGCGTCGAGAGAAAAGTAAAAGTGGTACGACAAGGCGGAAGCTAGCGCCGAGACGTTGTCATAACTCGCCCACTGCTCTTCCAAATAATTACTTCATTGCATGTTCCGGTTACTTTTTCCCAGATCCAGAAAGGATCATTAATAAATATTTCACGGGAGTCGAGCAACGCTTAACTCTTTTGTTGATTTTTAAGATTGTTAAGAATTGTAATCGATTACGATAACATCATTAGTAGTCGAATCGATAGGGTTCCCTGCAGATTCGCATGTATTGAACCCCTACAATTTGCGCAGGGGCGAACGACAGTTGTATAAGTGAAGTGTTCATGTTTTGCACAAAGCTACTAATTGTTTTTCGGCGAGCCCTAACAACGGTAATGCTCAACAATTCATCCATCACATTCGTTCTGCAATCAGCTGTGAAATTTATATAAAATTACACGTTACTTTTCTACCCCTTTTCTGTATCAAAGCGTAAATATTGTCATTAATCAAAAACGTTCCGTTAAAAAATACTTAAAAAAGTAATTGATTCGATTTGAAAAATTTTTGGAAGATTGCTTTTGTGTACTAGCTGTCAATGTACACATGAAAAAATATTTGGATTGGTAACTTTTTAATACCTTAAGAGCAAAATTATACCCCTAAAATAATAAATTTTAGGAGTTTATTTTTTGCTCTTTAGGTGATTTAATTTTGTTTTGAATTGATTCCAAATATGTAATAACATAAATATTTTGTTCTGCATAAAAATTATATTCCACGATATAATTTTGCATTTATTTATCAATTTAGAAATTATTTAGATATGAAATATTTTTTTGACCTACATATCTTACGTCTAATTATAACAATAATAATGTTCCACATATGGTTAAATGTTTCAACATTTAAAAATATCACTGCCCTACACAATAAAAATATATCACTGTATTACATGAATGCATGTAACGAAATTAACCCGAATACTATGTATATGGCGGTAGTCGGAGGTAAACAAACCGCGGCGAAGTTTGGCGGGCCTACCTATATGTAGCTCCGGTTCCCGTTCCTTATGCGCCGGGCTCATCATGTTGTCCACCGGCGTGGGGGTGTCGTAGCGCCCGTAACTGCTGTCCGGAGACATCACTTCAAAGTCATATATCAACAATTAAAACTAAACAACTGTCGTCTGTCGCACTTCACTTCACGTCAGCCACATCCGAGCCCGTGGGCTCAAAGCGAGCGATCCGCGCTCTCCGTTCTCGTATATGGGACAGGAGTGCATGGGCCGAGGCGCGAGGCCGGCACGTCTCGAGGGATGAAGGTCGCTCGACCGCGATACTACCGCCGCACGCGCCGCGTGCGTCTCGCTCGAGCTCGATCGACGAACTGAGCTCGGGCCGCGCGCCGTCTTCCACGGTGCCGCGCGAGCCTTCCCTTAAGAGTGAAAGTCTGCGAAACGATCGCCGCTTCGTGCGATACGATCGACTCCGCGGTGGAGCGGTGGCCGCCGAGCGAAACTCGCCCCTGTGAGCCGCCGGAGCCCGGCGCTTTGCGCTCGGAAGCGAACGTCGGTGCGCTTCGAACTCCGGTCCCCGAGGTCATTGCCGCGCCGGTCGCGGACCAATGGAGAACGCGCGCGGCCGAGCGCGCCCAGCCATTGGAGGAGCGGAGGCCCCCGTCCCGCGACTCCGCCGGCGCGCTCGAGTTCGAAGACCCGAACCTTGCGGGCGCACGGCGGCCAAGGTCGCGCGAGAGCGGTGCGGACTGAGAGCCGCCCCGATACGTTCGAGTGGGACGCACTCGTGCCGGTTGCGTCACACTACGAAAATATTTTTGGTGATGGAACGCGAGTGAACTTGAACACGAAATCGAGCTAATGGATGGCGAATGCTGTGTAGGTCGCCGCGTGACGGAGTGACCCGCTGCCGCCCGGCCCGCTTGCCTGCTTCCCTCCTAGCACACACTTCCGGGACACTCTCACCAACTATTTGTTTTCGATGAAGTTCCGCAAAAATTATTAAAGCCATTAATTTATTATCAGAGAATGAAATATCACATTCAACATTGACACACTACCTTCACGATACACATTACTTTCATAACATTTATTCTTAAAATATTTTAGCTACACTAAATATAAAAGTAAAAGAAACATCATATGCATATACATTATAAGTATTATTATGAACCAGCAATATATCTATTGTCTATATAAAAAGACAATGTTATTATGCAATATATCCAATATTAACAGATTAACAGATTTCGGTATTGAGGTAAAAAAAAATGAGCACTATCACCCCACTAATGAATGTTAGGTCACACTTACGTTATCGCATATTTATTTATCTTAAATTCCCAACAAGCAACCATATTCCTGACGACGCTCAGGCTTATTGATAAACAAGTTTCTTTAACCGATAGGTACATGATTTAATTTTATATAATAGATGCCTGTATAGTTGGAATAAGACGCTTGTTTGTTGAGCATTAGAGTGGATATTTAGTTGTCGCGGCAGCTATTTACGTGATAAAGACGAGTGGCGGTGGGCGAGGGTGAACGACCGGGAAATTTTGGCGCAGGCCGGTCAAGGCCGTCGCCCGCGCAGGCGCCTTGTCACATTTCCACTAAATACTGCTTTCTTAAACACTATTTATTTATAATCCAGCTTCTAATTTATTTAATAGCTTCTATATTCAAAAGTTATTACCATTCGAAATTTAAATTTGTCAACCGATTTTTTTGTTTGGTAGCTATTGCCAAAACAATTACTTTTTCAAAAATGACTATTATTTCATTTGGATCATTATGCGAACACTAGTAACACTAAATGGCTAATTTTATTTAACGACTACAAATAATTTAAATTATGCCACTGAAGTAATTGAAATTCAAAGACGATATATTACGTAGGTAAAGTACAGACAAACAAAATTAAAATGGAGTGTAGGTACTTTTCATTATTATTTTACTAGCTTTAACCAGCAGCTTTTTCTGAATTTTTAATTTTTTTGACAAACAATCATGTCTGCCAAAATAAAATTTTAATATTATATATATTTCAATAAAACGTATCTTATTGTATATTCTCATACCTCGAAGAGTATACACATACTCTTCGAGGTATGAGAATATACAAAGCAAAGTTTTCTGATAATCGGTTGAGTAGTTTTGGCGTGAAAGCGTAACAAACAAACTTACATTCACATTTATAGTATTAGTAGGAATATGAATGTATCGCCTCCCCTATTACCTACTGCCTTATAAGAATGGTTTGAAGGTATGTTCCATAAAAAGGTAGAAATATGAATATGAGGTTTTCTAACGTAGACCTCATAAGTAGCAATGCATATGTGGTCATATTGACCAGTAATAGACACCCATAAGAACGTAACATCTACTTATTTAAGTCTTTTTTTAATTTTAGAAACGACTGAAACGTGAATAAAAAAACGTAAAAAGGGTTGCACACATCAGTGTCATGTGGACGAAAGGTGTTCACTTTTAATGCCATTATTTGAAGTTTTTGCCCAAGAATCCCTCAGAAATTTCGCCATGATTTTTTTTCTATAAAAAGACGCTTTTTAAAGGTTTCTCACTCTTTGAAGTTTCCTTCCACGTGACGGGATGTTTAGATTTTAGACGTCGCGATTGCCAAACCGATTTTTGTTGGGGTGTATTTTTAAATGTACCTACTTTATAAAATATTTCCCTTGTCTGTGTTTTTCTTTTCATACCTATCTAGAAACAGAAATGATTTTATCTGGTGCAAATGATACATTAAATAAATTGTGGATAAAATACTTGTCAATAATTTAACAAGTTAGAAACCGTAGGTACTACCTCTAGTACTTATGTATTACTTATACTTATAAAAAACTTCGATTATGGCTTCACTTATCATTACAAGATACATTGCACGGTATGGTCAAAATCGAAAACGTAAACTTTCAATGTACGTTGCAATGTATGTGCGAAAACAATGCTTATTTTAAGAACCGTCCTTAACTCATAAGGGTAAGGTCAATAGGTAGGCAAACTTAGTAATATCCGTAATTTTAATATATCAAATTCGTGAAAAACGATGCCTTTTTGATTTCTTTTTATAAATTAAGTTTTTTATCGAAACGTTTCTATCAAAAGTTAGTAATCCACAAACAATATAAAACGCGGCATATGTACACAATAATATGTTACGTGAAAGTGAGTAGGAGCGCAATTTTTTTACTTCCTTCCGCTGCCCTCACTTTTAATATTGGGACGTTGGTTTCAAATTACTTTAATAGCTTTAAGTGGCTGCTTGCTATCTGAAATTGGCCTATGTTACGTGAGTTATAAAGGTGATTGTTGCTTGTATTTGTGTAATAACAAAAAGTCGCAACGGGTAGGGTTGCAACCTCTATTTTATAAAGAAAAATAAAAGAATAACTTATCTTAAAAAATAGAGCATTTTAGGAAAAAATATATTTTTTTTTGTCTTCTCACTATAATATAGACTTAGACTATGTAGGATGTACATTTTTCTTTTTTCTGATAACCATTTTTTCACCGACTATGTAAGACGACAAGATGACGCACTTTACATTTCTGACAACCTTGTTGTTTTAGGAAATCACTGCTTATGAAGTAAAAGTCATAATGAAATTGTTGATAAAATATAATATTTTTCGTAGGATAATATAAAATACAATCAACTAAAATGTGTTAATATTATATAGATGGCAACCCTAACTGGTGTCGTCCCGTCAGTCGGTAGCCACATGTATTATAGTGCATTGTTAGGTGTGACCGCAGTCAATGGGGCCGATTCACTTTTGACGATCTCGTTGGATCGGACGCATTTTTTACTGTACTATAAAAAGCCATCCGAATGCCATATTGTTTGCAATTTATGGCTTCCGTTTTTTCTACTTCCGAATTAATGGAATAGTAAAAAATTAATGCTAAAGGTGGTAAAACTCATACAGGATCGAGGAAGCACCACAGCTACAAATATTTCCGTCATGTGTCTTTCCTATGTCCTAGACTAAAATTTGTACAAGTACAGGTACACATGTATCAAAAGTATCTATAAAGATATTGATAAAGCTGTCCACTTTCTGCAGCGTTTACTAAAGATCATATAATGACTGTCCGAGTTTATTATTTTTATTATATTATTCGAGCATATTTTCTTTTATTTCGGTTTATTAGTATTCTATTGTGTATCATTTTGTGGTTCCGAAGAAAGACCCACATTTAATGATGTTTTCTTCTATTATTTTTTGCATTTAACTTTCCAAAATCCAAAACAATATGACCGTTGCGTTTTATGTATAGAAAAAGCGATAATGACGTCGGAATTATGTCGGGTCGTTATAGTGTCCTTTGTAAAGGCAATAAAGTGGCGAGGCGGGCGGCCTTCCCGCTGGACCAAGGACACAGGACAATGGCGAGCCCAGCGCCACACCAACGGCCCTACAATGTTACTAGGTGAATTGGATATAATTTAGGGACAAACATTTAATATTTTTATGCTTACGTAGCTCGGAAAACCAAATAAATAAAAGTTTTTTATACAAGATATCTACAAATTGAAAATAAAATTAGGATTATTGTTATTGTTATTACTAAAGTTTCTATGAAAATGTACTGTAGAATGTTGAATAAAATAAATCCTGCTAATTAAATTATCTTATTTAAGTACAAGAATTAATTGGAAGACATTTTTTAAGTAACTAAAAATTAAAAGGTAATAAAGACGTCTCATAAAATTATCGTAATTGTCACCAATAATCCGGCAACATTTAAAACGCCTGGCTACTCTACTCTCACCACATTTAGAACCTCTATTATCACACTCATAAATTACTTTAACAGTTTAAATGTGGTCAACAGCACGGTTTTGTATACAACAATACTTACATAATACTAAGAAGAGATTATTAACAGAGACGATTTAAATACATTGGGTCAAAAGTGAGATAAGGGTAGGTAACTATAGTATAATAACAATAAAATCTATTTGCATAAAAGAGGCCAAATCCGAGACGTGACGAATTGAATATCGCATAATATTTGTGTAAGCATGTATTCACGTGCCCTCAAAATAAACATTAGCAAAGACGCAATAGATGTAATACGGTCTCTATGTAGAGATCGCTGTAGAGTTCTGCGAAGCGTTGGTAGAGTTCGGCACTGGTCCGGGCGCGGGCGTTTGCGGTCAAGGCCTCGCTGACAGGCGGTTACATGATGCGCTCTTGAAACGCGATCCGATCGATTGTTGTTGTTGTTGTACCCATTTTTATTGTGGACTCCGCTGTTTGTACGACGGCCCACAATGGATACGTAAACATTTGTAGAGTTTGGTCTACTTGGAAATTTCCTTTACTTAGATTACGTTACATGTTTTCTTTTATAGCCTTAATACGTTGGTGTATGGAAGGAATATTTTTGTTGCGTACCTCGTAAGTGTAGGTTTATAATATTGATTTAGTAGTCTCATTGGATTATTGCCCTCTCTACATTTTGGTAATATTACTTCTTGACATTTTTACTTTATTTTTGTTGTTTTCCAACACTTTGTTCAAACTTTCTTTGAACTCTTTATGGATGTTGTAAGTTTTATTATTATATATTCTGCGTAACATAGTCGTTATTTTAACATTGCTACTTAATCTATAATCGATTCAAATATCGGATTCTAATTTAGATCACATGCCGATACTGATATAGCAATAACACTTATTTTGTTAAATGTATTGTTCAATGATGGATTCTACTTTAAGTGTCATACGTACATCTGTCATGGCCTATTTTGTTTAATATTATATTGTGTGTATAACATGAGGTATAAAACGTACAACGTGGAGCGAAAAGTTCCGAGCTCAGGCGAGTTTTTCCGAAGCAGCGAGGTCAGCGCGAGTCAATTACCCCGTAGCTTGCGGTGCTGACGACACTGCGCCTGCGCACCACTTCTACATATGTTACTGACTGTCGAACTGTTCACAAATAGACAAACTAGACGCAACTGTGATACAAGCCAAGATGATTATAAATGGATTTAATATAGCTATAGATGAAATGATGATGATGAAAAAACCTATTTTAATATATCTCTATACGAGATACTAATTTCCAAAAAAATGACAAAAAATAATTAGAGTCGGTGTAAAACGTTCCAAGAATACCTTATTTTACAATGGTACTTTATCGAAAATCGTTTATATCGACCTGAAATTTTCAATACGACAAAAAAATGTTATAAAAATATTTCAGTTCACTTACAAAGTTTAAATAAATTCCGTAAAAAGTATCAACATTAGACCGTACATTTGTTTCTTTGTTTTATACTAAGCAACGCTATAAAGTGGAATTAGGAAATACCAACGTGCAAAATTTAATTTTCGAGACTTTGTGCATTAGCATCCTCGGTCAACATTACTGGTTTGCAAGATTCACGGCCAAGCTGTGTCTAAGCGAGATATCACGACGTGGCATCTGGTGACGTGTCGTGACCTGACAATAGCCGATGATGGAGCGTGCGATCCGGACGAGCTCAATCGTTGGCGACCTCGGGTGATTCGGCAACCCGTGCCAAGGCCAAGGTCAATTTGTCGGGTGAGCTCAATTAATAGCAATGCCGGCCTGGGGCCCCACGCTTAAACACCTGGAACGTTCGCTACTATTGATATTTCGCTATTCGAACGCTTCCTTTAGTTTTTGTATACTTCATCCGTGTGGATTGTAATTATTGTAATTTTAACGTTTTTTCAGAATTATTTAGGAAACGTCCAGTTTAATTGACTTCTTTATAGTATGGTGGCGCGTACTAAAGCGAGATCAATCTGTATCTAATAAAGCTTTAGTTATAATTCGAAGTTATGCGGATAACATTAGATAATAATATTGTAACAACATATTCTAGCGTCACCTTATTGTGTCTTTAAGGAATGAGGAAGATGAATACGTTTTCAGCCATAACATAACCTTGTAAATAAGCTAATTAAATTCACATTGATTTATAAATGTTATGTAAAATACTAATTTACCCGTCAGTCAAACATAAACGTAAGCTAAATTGGAACGACCTTCAAAACTTGGCAGAAACCGCGAGAATCGTCAAAGTGATTAGATATGTTTTATGTGTTTGAATACATAGGAAAACTAGATTCAGAGAGCACATGACTAAGCCAATCATATGTACATTATTTTTATACACTACGGGTTTGGATTTCAACGTAGGAATAGAAATACGAATGCTAACGTTAACATTTTTATTTTGTTAATCTACAATATTCGTTTTGTAAACTTATTTGTTATATTTTTGATGAAATAAATTGGCTTCTAATATAACTAAATGAAGACATGTAAATTGAATGTAGCCACAAGTTGCAAATAGTTACTTTATATGTACTACTACTACATGGCTATGTAGTCTTTCTATGGAAATGAGTCATTCTTTTAATGAAGCCGCAAATAGGGGACTCATTGGCTCCTGGTACTTCCCACTATCGGAGCGTCAATGTCGAATAATACCGAATTAACCGCACTTTGGCCTCAAGGCAATGTCAAACTAATGAGGAAACGTATATAGCAATGAGACGGATTTGATCGAATGGCAAAATTGCTACTAATCTTAAATTACATGCGCTATATATAGACAGGTATATTACTAAAATGACATTCGGAGAAAAAACATGCAAGGGTCACTTACATTCATCATTGACTAACGAATGTAAATGTCAAACAATAAATGTTTGGATTGTCTAAATTGTGTTTACAGTTGAATATGTCGGTATTATTGTATGCTCTTCTAATAAATCGATTATACAAATTATAAACATAATTATTACAAAGCAGCAGCAACATTATGTTTATATTACGTTTGTTGACATAAACAGTATAATCAGGTCCTCGTAAAACTCAAGAGAGTGTTACAATTCCTTTCTCTCTTCTTTTAGATCACGAATAGGCTCGCCTTGATATTTACTTCGAAACGAGACTTCCTGCTCGGCATAAGGACGACTGCGTATAAAACTGAGTTATTCGAGGAGTGTTAAGTGGACAACAAATGATTGCCAAACCGTGTACTTTTATAGAATACAGGAAATATAGTACAGCTTAGTCCTTCGCGCGAGACGTGACTTAACGAGAATGTGCCAATTGGAGCATTGAAATCGGCTATTGGCACAAGATGGCAGTGGATCTGTAGCACGGTGTCGGTGGTAGATGGCGCGGTGAAAATAAGGCCAAGTTTACAAGTGCGACTAAACGAGTTTGTTTGCTGGATATTAGATATTTATATTATTAAGCCCATGTATTTTGTTCTATTTGACCATGGCGGGCAATCTATGGAATATCGAATTGTGTGCGTAATATATAAAAGAGTATATTTATTTAATATAATTTGATACTATATTACAGAATACAATAGATACAGCACTATTGCCACATCTATTTCTACGATAAAGCAGTAACCCTGCCTTGCTATGATTAAAAGAAAGTGAGGCTCATATACTACACCAGATATTGCAATATAACATTCAAGAGTAGAAACAAATCTCTCATCAATTTAAATAGAAACCATGTCTCATTTTGATTAAGTGTTGCATGTCCGTAGACTGCAGTGCCCATATGAAAAGTCTTCATATGGGTATCAGTGGTTTGTTCACTTTTTATCACACAAAAAATCCCATGTCTTCCATGGAAAACTTCTTTAGGATCATTGTGAAATTTAAAACTTGATGACACAAAAATTTATACACTTTATCTATACTCTTTATATACTTTTAAAAAGTTTCACTTATGCCGTGTGTTAATTGCACACACACATTTTTTTACCTAATCGCATGTGTAAACAGGGACTTAGCGAGGTATTGGAAGTGGTGTGCGTAATCAGAGCGGCGCGGGAGCAACGTTGCCTACTTGCGGCGCACACGGGCGATGATGCGCGGTTGTATAACCCGTTCGTTGTGTGCAAGTTACGTTGCATTACTCACTTCTACACAACAGGGACAAGAATGAGGAAGTGTGCCGTGTTCGTTTCCTACTGTTACATTTACTCGCCCTCGTTTATTATAAGACAAGTGATTGACTATATTGATATCACCTTTTATTGTTTCGTTAATTTTGTTTTGGTTGGCTTTAACAAAGATTTATGCAAAGATTCATTGAATTGTTCATTTTATAGAAAACTGAATTAGCAATCTAGCAAGCATATGGTTGGTTATGACGTTTGTCGGATGTTAACTGGAAATTGCGCCTCATAGACAATTGTTACAAATTTAAAATGGGATATGAG
Source organism: Cecropterus dorantes dorantes (assembly GCA_018249915.1). Classification (NCBI taxonomy): domain Eukaryota; kingdom Metazoa; phylum Arthropoda; class Insecta; order Lepidoptera; family Hesperiidae; genus Cecropterus; species Cecropterus dorantes. The sequence goes on from DWLI01000001.1 coordinate 29,622, forward strand.
TACTCACAAAAACTGTTCATAGATTCGTTTATAATAAATCGCTCATTAAGCAAAAATAAATGTTATAGTGGTATTTTATGTTTTATTAAAATCTCAATGCACTTGATCCAGGTTACACGTGTAACAGGAAGTTGAAATCAATTCATTGGTCCCCATTTCTACGGAATACGAAAAATTAAACTGCATTATACTGATCTATTCCGATTTTTTGTAAACAATGCATTAGCAAACGTGAAACTCCGAACTTGTGCTGAATACATTTTTTAGAAATTTGTTGCGGAGTTTACTGGAATAATAATATAAGGAAATATTCGCTGAATTAAATAGAATAGGAAAAATAAAGCGCCACTGTTGTATCAATATCAGTGGTATGGTTACAAAAAAAATCTAGTGAATAAGTATATAAATAAAAAAAGCTACTCATCTACTAGAGTAGGTAGTTATTCCGAATCTAAATTCTTATGAGATCTCGAGCGATGATTAGAAAATTCGCTAGGTGCGAGGTGTGGAGGCGCGGAGGGGGCATTCTGGCAGGCTGTGTCGGAATTGCGCAGCATCGCTCCTGAAAACGTGTACGAAGAAAGTTCACGGCCGCGCGTTGACGCCACCCGCCCGCTTCCGCGCCAACCTTCCGCTCTCACCGCGCCCACATCAATCTACGCTTTCAAATTTCAGCTCGCAAATTACCATTATGACTACCCAATTCTAAATTATTCAATCTTATTTCATGTAATATCTCTGCTATTATATATAAGTGCTGAGAGAACTTGGTAATTTACACAAAATTCGCGACGCCCACACAAGTTCAACTGCCTAATCGATCAAAGAATGTCTCAATCCCTCTTTGATATAATTATTATTTGTTATGAAAGAAAATTATTGGTTATATTTTTTTCGGTGTTTGAGTGAAACGTAGTTAAGTTGTTATTTGGTCGTCTACATACATATGTAGGAAACTATTTTATGAACAGACGGCAAACAAAATTGTTTTTCATGGTTCCTTAATATTCTATCATATAATATTATATAATAATTGATTATTATTTAAATAACATATAATTACTTAAGTAAAAAGAAAATAACCGTGTTATAACCTGTTATGCGCAATTTTGTTCTAATAATACATATGTAACTAGTACGCACCTCAAAAATCTTAAAGGCTACGTAAACATAGGCTTTGGATCTGTTACCAAAGCGAATGTTAAGATGGGAGTGCATCAGACTTGTAATTCTAATCAGAAATTTTGTAAAGTTGCAATAGTCATCCATGTAACTTCAGATTTGGTTAAGAAGAAAGCTATTATACCTAGTATTCCTAAGATGGGACGTCGCTATAGAAGTATGTATGGTGGATATGCGGGGAGTGAGAGGGTGGGCGCGGGGGGACCCATGGCCTTCGCTCGTTCGTTGGCCGCGCGGCGCGTGTACGGCCCGCGATAATTTCGGCGGTTGTGCCGAGTTACTGACCCCGACGTTGTTTGCGACGCAAATCATCCTTGACTTTATTTAAATCACCATTTTGGACGCCTTCTTCTTCCTTCTCTTTCAATGTAATGCAAATCCGCTCAAGGTTCAATCGGCTTCCTATTCGCATTGAAACGCGACCCGCTTTGGCCTTAAAAACCTCGTCAGTTCGTCAATTATCCAAACCTACTTGCTTGTATCTTATAACATTATAATAATATTAAATTGCGTCATAATTGTGCCAAATTTAAAGTAAAATTTGGACGTCATCGAAATTAGTCACAATAGAATTCAATGCCAGACAATGATGTTACGAGGTTTCACCGCGTTTTTTGATCGCTGTAAGTAATTAAATATTAATATTTTTAGATCAAATTTGCAGACAAAAGTCATTAAGCGTATAAATAATAAAGTTATACGTATTTTAAGATCGAGGTCAAGAAAGTTGAAGTAAACAAAATATGCAAAAAACAATGAAATCAACACAAACAAATTGCCAAGGCACTTATGTGTGCTCTACCTTTTTTTATTATTTTACTTTAATTCGTAGCATAAAATAAAGCACATATTTTCACATAACATTCCTTGAAGTTAATAAGTTAATTATGTGAGTATATATATGATTTATTTCTCGAAAAATATTGGCCACAATTTAGCAAATTATATCCATAATCATAAAGTTCAATGGTGCTTCTTAAGATAATGACCACAAAGATATCGTACATGGCATCGGTGGTAACCAAAATACCTACTGAAGATACGTCACTTAATTTCTCTTTAATTTGCTGTGGACTTATAAACATATGCATAAGTACTTACGTATCTTTCTTTAAACATACAGGGAAGTTAAAAATTATCAGTTAATAGTATTTTTTTTTTAATATATTTTGATTGGTAAACTTTATTTTTGTTTATGTGGGACAAAATTTACAACTTTGTTGGACATTCATTGTTTGCGTCTTATTTTTATAGCAAAACTGAACCATTAAAAAAAATTTAATCGTATATTTTTGTATATTTGACTATCTAAAAGGTGTTGTCTGAAGTTTCATCTACTTTCCTGTTTAAACTCTCAAACTGCTGGTCACCAAACTTTCAACAAAACAATCGTGAAAATGTATGTTAATTTGTTTTATTCTTTCATTTATTCGTACACGAAGACACAGATATATAGCGATTTAAAGTAGTGATGCAAAAATAGAGTTTACATGAATTTATTTCAATAAATCAACAGATCCATCACGAAAACAAATGTTTCATAAATATTGTAGTAAAAGAGAGGTTACCGCATTACATATACCTGATGCTATTTATAGGAAACTAGCTTTTAGGTACAATTTACAGTCAGTGTTACTGGCAACATCTGTCACCGTATTTTAAAGTATTAAAACTAATTCAATATAACTTGAGATGTACATGAACTTGATTCTTGGCTATATAAGGAACTCAAGTGCACTAAACATTATATACTCTTAAACCCAGTGGTTACAGCTACCCACAAAACTACTTGTGAACTTAATTGATTGTATCCCTAAATGAGCACTCAAATGTATAGTGACTAAAATATCAAATCACGTGTCTAGGCACGGATACGGATAAGAAAAAATGTTACTGATTTTGAACGCGTTATACATTTAAATCTTGTAATATTATAGTAGGACAATAAATACAGTAAAGAAGAATAAAAATACCAGTATTGTAATTTATAGACGCATTACTTTTGTGGTTCAAAAACATTCGTCAATTTTTTATATTTTACGCGCCTGGCTATTTAAGTGATCAGTTCTGTTTTAACTAGTTAGTTTTAATAGGAGCATATTAACTTCTTATTTTCTAAGCTGTCACTGTTACATAATTTAAGCCGTTTAGCAATAGGATAGGGTTTAAACTATGCGGTTAAAGTTCGAATGTTCGCCGAGCTGGAGAAAGTAGCGAGTACCTATTACCTATAACCAACTTTCATTTCATTACAGACCGGTTTCAATCACTTTTTTCCGTCGTGTTACTGCAACCACAGACGCCATTTTTACATAGTTATGTAGATTTATTTAGTCTTTTTATACAACTGACTTAATTTCTATGGCATCTTATCTTACATTTTTTAAAAGATAGTAACCTCTATTATGTTGCAAGATTTTATTCGTTTATAAGTTTATTTTGATATTTTTTTTCTTATAATTTCAACTTAAGAAAAGTATAGAAAATGATTTATTATTGTAGTTAAACTAAAAATAAACATTCAATATGTTACACGAAACTAATTTTCTTTTTTAAATAGCTAGAATAAGTAAGCAATTAATTGTATTGTTATTTAAAGAATTGATTGCCATGCATCCTTATCATATATTCGTCTGGGTTAAATTTAAATAGGTTTTTTTCTTTAGTTTTGTCTGTACCTAGTGTCAACGTATTACTCGTGTCTGGTGCTATAAAGCATACTCATTAAATATTCATGTTATACATGTCGTGTTCCATAACAATACCTTCATAACAAACCAAATATCACAGTGGCTTCATTATTTGTGAAAGGGTCATCAAACTCTTCGTCAGTATAATCGTGCGTAGGACACGATTACTGATTTGGTATACGTGGTTATAAAATAATCGAGCGATTTATTCTACGCGATATAATTTCAACTTTACCACTAGTTATCAAAGTAGATTATCGATAAGAATAGTAACGTGGTTCACAGAAAAAAAAACAATAAAACAGTCGTTCAACTCTGGATATGTATTATTACGGGCAGTTTGTTAAAACGGGCAGACTTCGTTTAGCGGGCATAATGTTGGAGGTTATTATCAGAGAAGTTTCGATTTTTGGCAATCAGCAATTATTTTTGGGTCGGATGGCAATATGTGTTTCCTCGTCTCCCAGCTGGTGGAGAAACGCAGCAGAAGGTACCACGTTATTAGTAAAAAGTGGCCTTTCATTTGAATTTTTTTAATCTTTTGTGGTGAGTTTTTTATCAGGAAGAGGGTGACAAGGTGTACTTATCATACGCGTGGCGTTACATGTGTTCGCGTGCCACGTTTCGGGATGGCTTGCGAAAGTGCACATGTCGATTTCACTTTCGTGCAAAATATGTTTTTTTTTTATAGATCTTATTACTTTTTGTAGAATCGAATTATCTAGCTTTGCCTGCGACAGCTGTGATAACACAGTAATAAGAACCTTAACCATCTCTCTGGAGGTTCAGAGTTAAGTTTTCGTCATGACCGTATTAAAAATATCAAATGGAACAATCGAAAGAAAATGAACACAGACGATAATTATCTTTATTGTTCTCAATGCAGAAATCAAAAAATATATAATGGTTCTAACTCTAAACTTTGCAAAGTAACGTGTGCTCCCATATAGCCTATTGATGATAGCTGTATAACACAAGAAAGCTAGTAAAGAATTAGCCATGGTTTGGTCGAAGAGGACGTCGGTTATAATAACTGGTAGTGTCGGCGACCGCGCGCGCGTGCACTCAACTTCGCGAGTGCGTGTAACGGTGTGTACCAAGTGTAAATACCAACACCAACCTTGATATATAACTAAATAAAATTAAACAAGCAAATAATATGTATGTATGCGGAATTGATACTTGTGTAATAAAACGAAATATTAAAAGAAGAAAACGAGGTACCTACATTTGCCATTGAGCGTAGAGTCGAGTTTTGTACTTTGTTAATGAAGACAATGTTTTTATCTATATTGTAAAGTAACGGGGAGTTGTTAATAAATTAATGAATTATATAGCAAGTATGAAAAAAATATTATTATTGGAAAAAATATTATTCGAACTTTGAACCTCCATTTTAAGTCCTTTAAGGTGAATTCGCTTGTCAAAAATTTTTTTAGCGTTAACCAGTCTTAATTTATATACATTTTAGCAACAAAGGGAATAAAACAGAATGGTTTTTTGTGTATTCAAACTATGTGGGTTAAGGGAGATAAAACGTATGACCGGTTGGTCGTGACCCATATTATCGCAAGGACAGAGAGCAACGTAGCGATTCAATACCATCTGCTGAACCCATAATATAACAATAGAAATTTGCTAACCCTTACTTCAACTTCCTTTCAATTTCGATCCAATTTTTTTCCATTTTTTAGAAAAAAATCAGGTAAAATCGAATTGTTAAAAAATGACGATGCGAACCCACGTACCCTTTCTTTTCATCTCGGATTTCACGAACAGGTAAACTCCAAGTTTTTGCTCAAATGTGTATCTTTGTGCGAGTTTCGCGATATCTAACTCTTCTATGAACGTGTAAAAAATTGAAAGATTCTTTAATCGAAACGTTTTTGGGGACAAAAAATAGGGATAGGACTGTTCAAAGATTAGTTTTTTAACATCCCTTTGTTACGACGGAATCGTAACTGACATTCCCAGATCGTCGACGGCATTGTGTTTTCGCTAAACGATATCGCGAAGAGGGATCTTCTTTCAAATCAATTTCTTAATGATAAAATATCAGCGGGAAGCCTCGGTATATTTCCAAAATATGCTATTCTCATAATTTAGGCATTTATTCAGTTGTTGACGTAAAATCGAATATTATCGTACAGTTCCATGAAATAAATGTGCGATTTGTTTTTTTTCAATGTGATAATATTTTTCGAGATGGCATTAAACTTATTTATTACCTTAAACTTTTATGCTTAGTAGTTTTTTTGGTTTGCTGATATTATTATTATTTTTATTTTAAAATAAGTATCTACACAGAATAGTTTATTGCCATTAATTACTTAACACACGTAACAATTATGTTGATTTATAATTATGCTCTATTCATTTTATCTTGTTGGGTATGTGTACAGAACTGGTACATTTCGAAGAAATGACGCTGCAGAGTAAGGTAAGTGTGTATGTTTTATTCGCCACAGTGTCGAAAATTTAGTTTTTGCTATATGGACTCTTTTAAAACTTCTTATATTTTATGCCAATATTCGTTGATTGATTATATTATCTGAAAGACATGAGATAGTTTACGTTGAGAAGTCCATACAAATGTTGCAAAGTGAATTGTTTCACATTCTATTTTATCAAGCGGCGACTACGTGGCGCTAGGAGGCTACGGTGGACTATTACGTATGCATTACGAATACAGTTGCAGTTGCATTAGTAAGCGATTTCACGACAATTGCGGCGCGGCTGACGGCTGTTCGCGAGTCGCGAGCGGTTATAGGGCGAGCCCCGTTAGAACGGGGTGACTGACACCACACCACCACTGCAGCCTGGTGCATTGTGCTCTAACGAGAACGCATTACGTGCAATCATAACTTGTGAGCCAACAGCACTTTACCCATGCCACTTGCGGAAACTCAGACCATTTCTCCAACGCTTACCTGTAACAAAGGGAAAACACATTTAGTTTTATTTTAAAATTCGACAAGGAAATACTGATGAAGCGGTGCACTTGGCAGTGTGCACTTATGTTGCTTTTATAAATGTGCATAGCAGACGCAGTACAAACAGTGTATTAATAACTACGAGGTGTTCCAAGTAGGTCCAACGTAACTCAGCGGTCCATGACCGACCTTACGTAGGACTGCAATCCTATTTTGGACCGTTGCATTATAAATATCTTCGGCAACGATGACGAGCACGTCGCCGTGTAATGCTAACGTACACACAGGGATATGCTCGATTTCTTTAACGAATTAAAAAATAAGAGATATGCTTTCTTGATCAACTGATAAAACTTTTATATGCCAAACTCTAACTCTAAGCATTTGTAAATTTCACATCTTCTTTACAGTATAAATATAATATGAAGTATAACTAGTGACAAAATGAGTTTGCATGTGAAGCATTTATTTACTGCACCTAGTGCAGGCTTTGCATGAGGACGTGTGATAAGTAGACTGGTTAAAACTTATTTTAATCAAGAGATAATTGCCATAGACGACTAATGTATAACTATTATAAGATAACCATCATTAAATTTCTTGTTCTAATTGTGCAGATGGTCAGTATGGCTAGATCGCGATAAAGCACTAACTACAGTTAATGCACATGTGTGAATACATGAAATGTTCGATGTAAAATTACCAGGGTATTGACTCAGCTTCATAATTAACTTCATGCTAATGCCTGTATTGTTTCTAAGTCAAAGTCGACTAAAGGTGCTTTAATACAATAGTTTATAATTTAACTGATCCTCATTGGGTATACGTCGGTAAAGGAAACGCATAAGGTCAATGTTCGAAATGGTGTCATTCACAGTTGATGGTGGCTACTGAACTCGCACTGGGCGTCCTTGAGCCACCAAAATCGCCAATCACGAACACACAGTGAAGAATTCAGCGTCTTATATTACACACACGCAAGGGCGGTAATAAGCTCACGAACTCGGTTTTCGAGTCGCTGAAAATGGCGGCCGGAGACTCGCCAACAATGATAAACAGTTTTGTTTATTTTTGCGGTGAACAGGTAGAAATTGGGGCGTCTGAAAATATATTCTCAGATATTTATGGATTAGACGAAAATATTTTTTATTACTTGTTACTTTTAACGGAATTTAATTTATTTACACGTGTCACAATTTCAGAACGAAACGCTTTGAAACAACGCTATATAGAGCATTGAATTAAAAAATGGATCGTTTGGAGCGGTTAAATAAATTTTGGTAGTTTACAGTGCTACCATCCGGGGTCGATAATAATAAAATTTATGATATTCGTCAGCGAGGCCTCGGGCCAGTGACCGCCGCCGAATTCAAGGTCTGCTTGCAGATCGCGGTAAACAAGTGCCAATGTAGATAACACCCATCTACGCCTCACACACACTGCCTAGGTAATAGGTGTGTGGGCTCACATACTCGCTGCTATTTCCAGCGCTCTAGGAAAATCTGAGAAAAAGGTTACCAGGTTTTTACGTGATCTATTTTGCGACTATTCCGTATGTACCTGTATTATAATATAATAAATATTTATGAATATTTTTTTGTATGACTGTCTCTAAATGAGATTCGTCGTAACTGCAAGTTCTAGATTTCAAATAAATAAAATTGATTACAGCTATTTTTCAATTCTATGCATATCTTATATCAATATACAATAGGCAAACACAAAAATTCAACCCTTCGTGAAAATTTTAACGATTCTAATATCGTATAGGATCTTTATTATTTCGCATTAAGAATTTACAATTTATTTCTCGTCTTCTGTTGAGAAAGAAACCCTCCTTTCTCGTCTTCTGTTGAGAAAGAAACCGACGAATTTCGGGAAACATCAAGAAATAAAATATAAGCTTATAAGGTAAAAATGTAGGGGGGATAGGTAACACATATTACTTGCATACAATCAGTTTATTAATGATATGTAAGGCCTAGATAAATACACATGTATTTTGGGTATTTTATTTAAGTACTGAAAGTATTTCCGAAAGTTTTTTTTCCGAATGGAAGTTCTACGAATGCTTGCCAAGAGCCAGAACACTAAAAGCTGGTATTTAGACTAAGGTGACTAAGAGGAAAATAATAAATATTTTAGTAAGAATCTATCACGGATTGATACACATTGAATTCTAATCAGGAACAGTCTTAGTAACGAGTATAGTAACAAAATTTTTTGCGACTATTAAACTTTTAAAACGAATATTTACATAAAAGCAGTTACATTGATTTCTGATTTCAAAGGGCATTGAGCTATATCTTGAGTGTGAGAAAATATACTCCATATTTTGTCACTATACTTAAATAACATTGCATTTTGATCACAGATAACAAAATAATAGTATAAACGATGAGTTCGTTTATACTAAAGCCGTTGAAATAATAAAATATGGCTTCGGAACACAGATTAAATATTACTTTAATATATATAGAAGTATATAAGTGGTACGAGAGGTTCGGTAGAAACTGGTTACGTAGAATTGGCGGCAAAGTCGGCCATGTGCGGCGCTCGCAGTGCGGTCACTAAACCAGGTGTAGCAGCAAATTTAGGCAAAGGGATTTAATGTCACTGTGCCAAATATATATAATAAACTGTATCTATCAGCATGTTGCCTGTTATGTTACTCATCTGGGTATCTGTTTCCAGGAGCCATATATTACTTTGATACCTATTAGTGGTGTGGTTTGTGAATTTTCTGTGTTTTTTTCTATTTGTGACTTTACAGAGACATTGAAGCATTAAAGTAAGATATGAAAGAAGGCTAGTGCAGTAAAAATTAGAGTTAGTTTCATAGTTATTATCAAGTTTAATTCCAAAGACATCTTTTCCTTTATCTTTTTTACATTTTATATTAAAATACTCCAAATTCTTATGGTGAATAGTTTATGTTAGGAACTACTACAGAATACCTTCTTAATTGTTAAGAAGAGTTAGTGAACAGTTTTTTAATTTCTACGTGGCAACTGTCATAATGATTATAAAAGTATAAAAAATATTACTTAGTTAAATATGTAGATTAGTCCTAATGAATTAAGATTAACTTTTTCAGATGGAGATAGATTTGGACATTTAAATTAAATGTTTAATCTTTTTTATTTTTCAGTTTCTTTATATACTCGTATGTTGGTTGTTTGTAATATTATTATAGGTTGGCTGCAAAAATTTTAACGTACGTGACACTATATTTCATTTTATCAAGTTCAACGACATTTTATCATTTTACCTTGGAATTATCACGTCTGCAAAACTATTGACGTCGAAACAAGTGTTTTTCGTGCACCTTCCAAAATATATGTTAATTTTATAATTCACTGTAAAGATTTGTTTTAGTATAAAAAAAACGGATGTAAATGATTGATATCTATTTTTAACTTACAGCATCATTGTTTCTACCGCTGTTTTGAAATGTAGGATGAGGTACACGAATATAATCACATAGTTACGTAATATCGATGTTATGATTAAAGTTCAAGTACCACAATCAGATATCAAAAAACTAAAAAATAAATAACAGCTCACACTTTAAACTTGGAGAATAACGTTCCATAGTATTCAAGGGTAGCAACGCTATTAATTATCAATTCTATCTAAAACTAATTTTAGTGTTTAAAAATATGAAAGAAACAAAAGTACTAACTCTTGTTTCTATTCGTATCATCAGGTATTGAACCCAGAACCCTGCGCGTCAAATTAGTAGGGTATCCACCTCGTTATAAGGTCTAAACATAATAATGAAGGAAATTCTTTTATGTAAGAGTCGGTAAAAAATCTCTATGAAACGTAATCCGTTACGCTTCCTTGTTTCTGGGCAGTTAACCCCTCACGCAATGAGGTGTCGCGAATTTACGTTGTTTTCTAGCGACTGAGCAAAGTGCCTCGCCGCTTGATGTCGACGTCCTCTCTGAACTTTCCACTCGTTAAACTTGATTATTGACACATGGCTAGTGCCCGTGAGCTAGGATACACGTTACGTAACTCAATTAGCTCTTTTAAACGCCGTGGAACGCAGCTCTTCAATGCTTCACGTCTATGAGAGTCATTTCGCTGTATTTTGCACTAGTATGGCAGAAGTCTACTTTTGATAGATACTTTAAATGATTAATTTTTTTAAAGGAATATATATGAACAAGAAATAAATGACTTCGATCAATTTTATATATGTTAGATGTAATTTTAAGTCCTTAATTGTGTAATTAATTCGTAAAGATTATATTAAAATTATTAATATTAGAAAAACATATATTAAAATAAAACAGTAACATGAATGATTCGTGAATGATTAAAATCAATTTTGGAACAGTGGGAATAATCTTCCTGTGTCTTAATGAATTAGTAGCTTAAGAAGCATTATAAGTATGATTTTTTTCAAAATTTCTGCTTAGATCCGTGCTATAAATTGGCAAAGTTTAATGTGTTCGTGGAAGGAAAACAAAAATAACAAACATATCAAAGCTGGCAGTCCTATAAAAATAGCTTCAAGTGGTTGCACGGTTACCGTATGTGAGTAAGCGCATAGCTACATAGGGGCTAGCTAGTAGATCATGTCATACGCATGCGTGCCGCGTAATCAGACAGGATTCGCACGATGAGGCGTGCGGGTAGGGTTGCCACCCATACCATAGTATAGTATAGAGATTCAGGAAAAGAAAAATATGTATATCGTACTATATTTAAGTTAATTGTATTATATTATATATAGTGGGAAGCATACTATATTTTTATTGGTTATTTAAATGTTTGCTTGAGAACGATTCATGACTATATTTAGATATGGGTCGGCTAAAAAAAATTCATAAAAAAATATTATTATTATTCAAAGTAAGTCGGCGTAAAATAAATGTGTAATATATTTTTTCCTAATATCTTGGAATGTTATGTTCTTGTAATATGTACTAATTTTGTTCTAAAGGTGACAACCCTAAGTACGGGCAATGCATCGCGGTGCAGTGTGCGAGGAAGACGACGCGAGTTCAATGGTATTTGATATAGTGCACGGGAGTTCTTTAACCCCTTAGCCTACCTGCAATTCCTGCGAATGAGGCGGCCCGGCCGTTGTCCCTCACTACCTCTATCAGGCACGTCGCTTTTTAGGTCGCCACCGCTGGCCGTAGCGACAGCAAAATAGTTTCAATGTGACAATTATTTTTAATTTCATTCCCAATTTCAGTTTCGACTTTAAACTTTGAATTGCCATATCAAATAGACCCTTTCATATTGATCTAAGTCATAATATTATTACTTAGTGTTAAGTTTCCAGCCGCCCTTTCAGCTGAAAGAGTAGTGCAGATGGCGTCATCTATGTATGTAAAACATTTTTCATGAGCCACTTTAACTTGAAAAGTTAAACTTAGTATAACATCGGAAATAAGGTGTCATAAAATTCCTACCTTCTTTGTAACTGAGGGATACCATAACTTCTAATATATAAATTTTTATTATGTAAACAATATAAAATCTTACATCATCGGGGTTACGAAACTGTACGAAGCGTGCAATTAAAAATGTCACGGACATCCTTACACATTTCAATACAAGTTAATTGCAGTAGGTTAAAAGTTCCTCAGATATGAATGAAAATAAATGGCAGTGCGTAAAAAATAATTATCTGGAGGATAATAGTGCACCGAGACATTGCATATTTAGTGATGTAAGCGTTCGATTATGCGTATCACGTCACACGAGAGCTGACAGCATGTCAACTATAATCTAGGATTTTAAAAATTGGCAGCAGGTGTAGCTGCGGGGCGAGAGGGCCGCGGGAGGGGGGCGCTGGACTGGTTTCCGTTGTTTCGCAATAACATGGGTTCAATGACGCCTCCATACTTATAATTGCCGGTGTGTCACGACCGTACCTACGCCCCTTCACTTCTATGCAGTCTAATCTTCAAGATTCGTAGCACGTTCCTGTTCTACTGTGAAAATTCGCTGGACATTCGCAGTGGTGCCGAATGCAATTGGTGAAATTCTTTTCTTTTTAATTGCCATATTTGAATGGCACACATGAACGAATAGTATCGACATATTTGTTTCATAGGAGGTAGGCGTGTATGTAGAGATAAATATAAAAATATCATATATCCAATATTATTATTTATTCAGTTCAAAAAAGGTAGGTATTGTCTTTCATATCGAATGAGTCGTCAAACCGCTTAATCAGGATTATGTACAGTCCCTAAATACGAGTATAGTCTTAACGGCTTCACGTGAACGTATTTTAGTTACAGCCTGAGTACAGAGTACTGGATTAAAATGAAATCATTTACTATGAACTACAGAAGTTTGACAACTTCTGTAGTTCATAGTTCATAGTAAAATTTACGCACGTGTTCTTTTAAATAATATAATGACTTATACTATACTTATATTTAAAAGAACACGTGCATAAATTTTAAGAATGTTTATCGTCAAATTACAGTCCCATAGCTGAATACGGATGTTCTCTCAGAATGAGAAAGGTTTTAGGCCATAATCCACTGCACTGGCTGGTACAGTTTTGTAGGCGTCACACCTTCGACAATTTTGTTAAGGACTTTCAGGTGTGTTGGTCTCACTTGTTGGTTTTTCACACCATCTTTAAAACAAGTGATATTCATATTCCAATATAACATAGCATCGAAAAATTCTAGATGGGTTTCGAACTGACTTGTCTACACATTACGAGACACTAGTTAATTACTTACAATTTACTCGTACCCATGAAAAATATAAAAGTATTAATCATAAAAATATTTAAATATACTTAAGTAACCTTAGTGATAAACGGAGTCACATTGTAGCTTGGATTATGCATTGTTCATTACATGTTGTCCTAAGATAACGAAGTGATAGTTATGAAAGGGCAAGCAACATCCGAATGTTTATTCGACTAGTGACCTACAAAACAGATATCGTAGAAAGTAAACAGACAGAATCAATAAATAATTCATGTACAGAATAAATAATACTATTGTTTTGATATTGACCTCTTTACAATAACTCTTCACGGATTTGGTGTTTTTGTGTTTTTGATATGACTTAATTTATGGAGAATGAAACAATAAAATGTTTTTGTTGTGACTTGTTTGTTGAATATAAAATTTGCGCTGTTTAAATACTGGGTTGATAAATTCTATTCTATTATTAAGTGTATTTTTGATTTAAAAAGCGCAACAGGCATAATGAATTAAATTTAAAAAGAAAGTTTGAACTTAGATAAGGCTCAAATACTGTATTTGTATTATATAAAACCTTTTGCAACAGTGACTACATAGCATATATATATCTATAGATTTTTAGCTACGTGTTCTAAGTAAAACTTGCGTATATTAAAGTGAAATTTCGTAAGGCGTGTCATGATATGAAAAAATCTTGGTGTAGCAAATTATGTAGCGGAAACGATTATACTGGAGCGTGACGTTACAATAATTTAAAAAAATAATGTAACAATATTATAGAATTAATTTGTAATATTTTTTATTTAGTAGTACATAGTTTGACTTGAGCGTGTATACGTTACACGCTTATACGTACTTTTATTTTGTAACTTTTTTCAAAGTTTTAAATTCCGCTGCCTATATAATAATGCGATATTAGAACATTAGAGATCAACGCTCAGATCGAGAGGCGTTTAATGGGTACGGATTAATGAGTTGTGTTCACAGGAGATGCTAATGCTGAGCTGAGCGTCTGGCGACGGCGCCGCGGCGTTGACCTCGCGAGCGACGACCCAGCGGACCAGCTAGCCAACTAGCTAACGAATTGATTGCTCTACACTCTACCAATGATATAAGTAACGCTAACTATGAACGATGTGTTAGAATGATTTAACTTATATTAGAAAAATCTGAAAAAATCTCTAATATTAGTTAACTTCTGATTGAAATCTATTGAAGATTGATATGATATATTAAATCTCATATTAATTTATGTATAATTTATGAAAGATAATAAAATTGAACACTCAGAAGTAAACGGCATTTATTTTTGATAAATGTCTGAAAATTGATGCTTTTCTCTTAAAAAAAAAACAATAATACATGATGAAGTATTACGCTCGTTTAATTAAAATATATTGTAAGTTATCAGATTTTGAGGTCGATAAAAGTAAGATTTGAAAACCAATTTATCAATCTACATATATTATGTTCTCAAGTGTTAGTCGTCCATTATAAAGAGTGACTAGTTGAAAAGAATTGATAATCCATCTATCATACATATAAGAAAGTGGTAACGTAACTAAATGTGAATAATGATCGGTACAAAAATTCTCGAAACAAGAAGGTGTAGTGAATGTCGCAAGCGTGGTCGATGACTCCGAATGTTCTAGTACATCTCTCCGCGTTACGTAAGTGCGAGAAAGTTGACATCAGTTCGTACGGCTCCAAGCGATTTCAGTCGTTGATATGTCAATGAACCCACCACAAAAGAATTCTAAGACATTTTCAAAATATGTTTAAAATTATTTTTAATTTTTGGAGCGGATCCTAATTCAAAAGGCGGTAAACTAGCATGGGTATAAAAATAGATAAGGACTTATTTTAGTACCAATGTGTAATAAAATCGTAATTTATTCAAGTTTGTACTACATATATTTAAAAAAAAGCAATAATTATTTACCTCGCTGATACGTCAATGAACCCACCACAAAGGAATTCTAAGTCATTTTATAAATATGCTTAAAATTATTTTTAACTGAGTATAATTTTTTGTTGCGGATCGTAAAAGTCGGTTAAGAACCATTTTTCCAAATATATGTACATAGATAAGAAGTCATTTTAGTACCGATGTGTAATAAAATCGTAATACATTCAAGTTTGTACTACATATTTTTGAAAAAGCTATTATTATTTACCTATTATCTTTTTATTATTGTCTGCGTGTTATTTGACTAGATTTTTAAAAGTTCCTTACTACTAATATTTAGTAGTAAGGAAAATATTCACAAAATATTATTTACACTATCAAATTTATCCAGGACTTTACGACAACAAATACTTACAAATATAACCATCATGTTACTAAAGGTTAGAGTTAGCTCTACAAATATAACATATAAATTGAAATTAAAAAATAATAATCAAGTACTTTTAAAATACCTAATCTCGCATACACTATCGCCTCTATTATAACATCCTAAAACCGTATCAGTACTAAATGTCATTGTCACAGCTTATCGGAATCGATGAGGTCTTTTTTCAAATAATTCTGGGTCATTGTACCGAAGCGATGTTTTGTTCGTCTTATCGGAACTCTGCTATCGAGTAAGCTATGTATGTCACTGATAGCACACCCATTCGGTTGTTTGTATGAAACAAAGGACCTATTTACACCACTTTTAGGCCCTGTTGAACTAGTGATGGGCGCATAAAACTGTATACGATTGGGCTTTTAGAAAATATGGTCGCTTATTTTTGATTAGACAATGCTTATTTAAATGGAATTCGTCAAATACTTGGTCAAATGTTTGATAAACATGCGGTCAGTCTAAATCACGTCAAACAATTTAAAAACAATTTTTATTTGTCTAAACAAGTTAAATGGAAATTATTATTACCATCTTAATGCTCAGGCAACGCACCTGTAATTTGCTTCAGGAAAAAAGTTTCTTCTACGTGGAATCGGTTACAGGTGACCATGGGTACTGTGGCCACTTACCATCAGGGCATTATGACCATAAGGCCTTTAACATAAGTACATTAAGGTCATTTGCTGTGCAATGCCGCCATATACTGATTATAAAATCTGAATATAACAGTTCCTTCACAGATCGCTGTATACGGGTATTAGAGGACATGGTGTTACGTTTAAATGCAAATATGTATCTAACTGAATACCGATACGTCTGTTAACGATATGTGAGAGATTTCAAAAGCGGCATGTCAATGTACTTCACTGTCAAATGACAAATGAGTCAGTCGTTATTGACGGTTAGCGGAATTCTTCAGCCAATATTCGACGGCCACTGAAGAAATATGAATCCTGTCCGTGGCTACCGACCCCAGAAAATTAAGTTAACCTTCAAAGATATGACGCATAATAGCCATAAACAAACTTGATATTATTAGGCATGTAAATATTACGCATCATTACCTATTATGTTCGCATAATGTTGATCATGATACATATCACCATAAATACCAATATAGGGGGAGGTTAGGGGAGGCAATGTCCAGCTGTGAATTATCAAAAGGTGATGTTTGGATAGAGATCAAATATGTCATAGTTACGTAACATTACAATGGAAAAGTATTTTATAGGTTTTTGTACTTTTACATATTAGAAGATGTTTCATCCTACTAAACTACAGGTTGTGTGATACAAATTAATGTAGAGTCACAATTGAAGGACGACTAAAGAAAATGTAATAATGTATGTTTGTATATATTACATAGGTACATATGAGCATATCTTTGTCGTTTTACTATTTTAACATTTGGAGACAAAAATCCATATAAGGAAGACTTTTGGAATGTTTTATTTGTTAGCCATAATAAGTGTAGATAAAAGGCTGGCTAAGCTATTTGCGACATTAAGATACATAATCAACGCCTGATTATATCAGGAGAAGGTGAGTGACCTTATGTATTAGATATAGATATATGCAATTGCGTTTGTTGTTCCATTGAAGGACGCCATTTACGTCAATCGAGTAATAAATAAGCAAAGTGTTACAAAGATTTCATTTACATTGCCAAATAACTTTTGCGAAGACGTTGATTTTTCGCAAAGGAATAATATTTCTCATAATACTGAAATTATAATAACGGATAAGTTTGAACAACAAATCATGATTATATAAGTATTATTAAGTAAGTACTGGGTACGAAACTGAAAATTATTGTAATATTTATAATCACCACAGAAATAATAAAGAGTTGTATCTGGGTTCCGCTACAGATACTTTGATAGCTCTAGGGACTGATTTGGAACGACTCGAATAAGTTTCTCCTATACCTCTCTCTTTAGATTAGAACACAATAGAGCTTAAAACAAGTAACAGGGCAAAAAAATGTGGTGGTGGAGGGGAATCATGAAGGTTTCTAGTTTCTAGTACCTAAGTCAGGCATTGAGCACGCTATACTAACCATATCAATTTTATCGTCAAACAGTCCGACGTGGATTCAAAACTTCTTCAAGTCACCGTGAATGTACCTTGTAGTTTCAGTAGTACAGTGAATTTTCAATGTTCAAAGCCTTACAAAACAATTTAAAACATTTGTGTTGCTCCGTCACTATGAATGGGAAACACGTAATGTTATGTGAATAAATTTATAGAGACGGCTGAAGTATCTCTCGTGGCGGCGACACTTACGACGAAACGGGGACTGTGCGGTCACTAACCCCTCGCCACCCCCTACTTTCTTGTGAAACCCCAATGAACGCCTTCGTCATTACGGTTTTGCATTTTTAAATCGAGCAAAGTACTCATTTTACTTTTCTTACGTACCAATTACCTACATGTCTTACTTCGAATTGCCGTAATTTATTACAACTGACGTTCACGTAAAAGTTAAATATAATTGTTACAATTTTAAGGACCTACTTGTTTTCTTTGTTGAATATTATATTACAGAGAAAAGAACAAATGAATATGAATATAATTTTAACAATTCACCTGTTCTTATGGAATGTAGGTACATTGGGGTACATGGGGGGTACATGTCTATTGGGAAAATTGTGGAAATTTTCGTTGTGTAAAAACAGTGGGTGATGTTTCAAAAGTGCTCATCAATTCAGGACGTGTCGCTCGATCCTATCGTCGCCGGGCCCGCACAGGATTGTTCTAGACTAGACCTGTACAGTTAAGTAACGGCACCCAACCGTTTCCGCGTTCACGCATTCGGCGTGCATTGTTATAACATATTAATATTTGGCCATTCGATTTTCGATTGTTTTCGTAATCGAAAACAAGTTACCGTACAAGAGATCAATAGCAATAAGATTAAGATACTACCGTTGAGGGTATGGAACGCTGACGTAGCAGTTGGGGTATTCGCGGATTGTACGAGTGGTGTGTCATAAGGCGGCGCGGGTGGCGGGTGGTATGACTGCGGGACGGGCGAGAATTAGTTTCCGCGCCACAGTTAGCCGATATAGGGGAGTCGCGCACGCATCGTGCGGGCAACGACCGCGGGAACTTGTAACTACATCCGCGGCCTCACCTCCACAACGACGTAACAGCTCGCTCGCGGAGTGCGGTTACGACTTTGTCGGTGCGCGCCGTCACCGAGCGCTTTGAACCCGTGCTCAGTTCAGAGCACATGTGTTCTTTGCAATACCGACAAACCTTCCGCGTGATTAACTAACGTAATTATAGCTAACTATCACGTACACAGATAAGATTAGTCACTGATTGTATCTGTAACTGATTTTGATTTTCGTTAGTATTAACACAAAATTTTCCTTTACTATTACAATCGTACGTTACATAAAACAATAACACTGATAGTTTCAAATGTTTTCTTAAGTATCGACTGATATGATATCAAAATGAGATCCCTAATTTTCTATGACGAAAAAACAATGGACCGTCACTAAACGAATAAAATGGTGACATTAGATAGTGAGGTCACTCCGAAGTGCAGTGGAATTAGCGTGCGGGGCCCGCGCTGGAAATGGAAAATCGCGAAGTGCATCGGGGGCCGGGGGCGGCGGGGGCGGGGTTCGGGCATTCGCGTGCACTGGCCTATATGCAGTGCGACGACTCGACGCCCGGGAGCGATGCACTCTAAGTACCTACATAGAGTCGTACTAGGCATACTCCGTCACACACTTTTTTCCTTCTGCAGTTGTGTAGGGCGACGCCGAGTCTCGCTTTACAATTTCTTGAAAGAAACCCTTTCAAGACTCTGAAGGAGATTGAAACACCATCGCTTAAAGCGGAGTGCGTTTTAGATTGGCATGACTTATTTATTGGAATATCGTTGTCTTAGATACATATCGAAATAGTTTCACTTCTACGCAAACTTATCTCTATCAATACAGATAAACATTCAGGTTTCTTATATCGTTTCAGAATAAAGTATTCTACAAAGTTAAGTCGATAGGCATTGAAATGGATTAAGTTGGTAAGTAAATGAATTTGGTAAGTTGAATATTTCGACGTAAAGAATAATAACACATTCAAATCAAATACGAATAAATGTATGTGAAAGTAATGATTACGAAATTAAAAGTCCAAAGAGCATAGATTTGAGTGCTGTATAGAATAAAAATGAAAATACTCTACAAATAGCATGAAAGCAAAGGGTATCCAAATTTACCGCGAAAAAAATCTTTTTTTAGGTGTAAAACAAGTGAATTCCATTCTTTAATTTCCCGTCTCCGCTTCACGTATTGAAATTCACTTCCAAGTGCAGTACAAAAGGCTTTACATTAAGCGTAGCCTTATGCGCGGTCGTTGATATGTGGGAGGATGTGAACGAAAGTGGAACGGATATCGCTGCACCACAATGGAATATGCATGGATGCAATGAAGCGGTGTGACCGTGCAGGGCGCTGATGTAACCGCTGTTCCGCTCTGAATACCCCAACGGTGGTGGAACTGGAAGGGAGTAAGGGCTGTTCTTCCCCCAAAACCTAATTGTCACGTTAGTAACGTCCGACCATTCATGATCTAGGCAACCATAAAATTCAGAAATTAAAGGATTTTGTTTTGTTTACCGAGTTTCGACTTATTTCGGAAACTTTACTATAGTTCTTTTTCTGAATAACAAGAAGATGGAAGACGTTTTTCGCCAAGACGTGTCAGCTGTGACAAACCTCTCCCAAACCAAAATCCTGGATCCACCATCGCTCCTTGATTACTTCACCCTTTTCTCATTCAATTGATTTCGATCTGATACTATCAGTGTTTGACAAGTGAATGTATCAAGTGATACCTAATGAAAGTAATAGAGAGCGTCACACCGCAGCTTACGAGTGAATCGTAATTAAATGAACTTACTTTAATCAAACTTATCTTAATGTGATATTTGTAGTTATATCTAAAGAGAATTATAGAAACCAATTTAGTCTGTGTCTGTCGTTCGATGATTACGTTTGGATAGAGAAATATCAAATATAATGAACAAAGCAATATATTGCATACATACAGTGTTGTTGTACTAATCCCCCAAAAAAAAGGACTTAAAACACAAAAATAAATTTTAAACAAAATAAAATTATAAATGTAAGTACACAATACACCGAACATTATCTTATGCGCTTAAAATTCGCGATATGAAAAGTTCTTATCGTAAACAAGAGAAGGCCAAAGTTCGTTGACCCCGGTTTATTAGAATGGTCAGATTCTTGCTTACACAAATAATGACATTGTTAATGCTTCCTCACCTGCTACACGATTCGGCGGCGGGGACATTTCATCACTATTTGTTTCCATAATTACGGGATACGAGGTGTCGTAAAGTTGAGGTTATAACCGGCGCGCGACCGACGACAGTTTGGCGCGAAAGCACGGCGGGACGCGATGCGAGCGCGTGGGTGACCGCGCATGCGCCCCGTGACGTCAATCTAGCCCCCTAACTCCCACCAGCTAGCCTTAATTTATAATTAGCCTCTTGCCACTTCATTCCACATACCTGTATTTGTGTTATTTTAATTGCTTATTATATATAAGTACCTCATGAAGTGTGCTGAAATCATAATTCAATTCACTAAGTCGAAAATTATCAACAGTAAATAACTATGACAAAGGTTCAACAATAACTTCACTTAGCTCAATATTCCTACCTTAGATAAGTTAAACGATGCTATGTTTTGAAGGATGTGCTATGGTAAACCAAATGTGTATAGTCTTCAAGACTAGTAATGCATTTGTGACCGACTTCAATGATAGGATAATAGAACTCCGAACTATTTTAAACTATTAACAAATGTCTTTAAGTTTTCTACTACAATTTGATAAAACAACAGACCGAGCGACCAACCGATCAATCTACCCATTAAAAGTTATTATTTGTAAATTCAATAACGTTACTGCTATAAATTTACTAGTACTCAAACAAGTGGACACGCATATTAAAAGGTATTTTAACCTGATCCCCAGTCTCCTTTTGTTTGTTTAATAGGTTTTCAATATCGCTAAAAGCTTATCAGCTGCTAATGTCACAGGTCAACGTGTCGGAAGAGTCAACGTGGGATTGTGGCGGTGGCGCGGGCTGGGGTCGGCGCAGTTCACGGTCGCCACCCCCCGCCCCCGCGCCCCCCCAGCTCGCCCCCAGCTGCCCACCCGTCAGGGCTTAGCTGGCAAACTATTTTTAGCTCTAACTTTTCTGTAAAGATAACTTATTGATAACGTTTATGTGCATACAGGTATCGTAATAGTACCCATTTCCTGGTTTTCATGACCTTTAAAAACAACCGCTATACAATTACGCTGATGCTAATATTAGTAGTGATAATTAATACTTTATATGAGTAAAACGTGAAGATTATATTAATATTTAATTCTAATATACAATTTAAAAGTTGAATTCGCTTACAAAAATAACTTTTAGTTGTAAAATCTTTTTATATACACGTAAAAACGTTTATATCGGTAAGTAAATGTATATATCTCAATTGCTGACTTAAAAATGTACTAAACGTTATCAATTAAAAAGTCCTATTGCCTATAAAAAGGTAGTAGATTTATCAATATCACGCGTGAGTTGTGACGTAAATTGTTTACATGCTCTATACGTGTGGTTGTTTATCTGATGTAAAATTAGAGTCGTTACAAATACTACGTTCTTACCGGCCACTAGTGGCATCTATCGGGTGGCTTATGACATAATATTCTTAAACGTCACGAAATGCTACAAACCATATAATTATATGTCTATTAATCAATTAAATTAAACTGATATATTATTTTAAGATTGTTTACATTAATAAACTAGTATGAGAAGAATTATTGTAAATTTGAGGTCATGACTTTTACTACTTAAATCGCGTAAGTGATAAATAAATAATAGTGATAAATTTAAGTTGTATAACATCCAAAATAACATTACATTATTACGGGTAAGTTCTAATGCTATTTTAATTAAATGCGAAGTATTCAAATAATTCAGTCCAACAAGCCGCGGCGGAGGACTGCGGGCGACATCTGTCAATTTTGCTTAGAACATTCTACTCGCCGCTAGATGGCGCGATGTTGACCTAAGCTCTACATAGTATTAATACTATCGTTGTAATTATATAGAGCCTTACAATATTTTAATTATTTCCAATGTGATATCAATTTACAAATGCCTCCGTAAAACTAATTAAAACTTAAGTCAATGTAACAAAATTTTTGTCATGGTTAATCATTCTTTTTAATAAAATAATTTTCATATATTAGGATTAATGAATCTTCGATATTAAGTATATCTTTTTAGGTTCATTAAAAAGTTTTTCATATACATAGACTTTGTTGAGAGTTTTTATTTCGCGAATAATATGTTCGCTATATATTCAGATCAATTGACGTAGAGTCATTTAACCCAGAACGAATCATATTTACAAGCGCTAAACTTTACACACATATTTTTGTATGTTTCAAAGAGAATCGTACATAAATCTTAAAATAGGGAACTCAATTTCCTGAAAACATATTCGAGTGTTAAATATTGGAGTCGCCCGGAATCAGGGGTAGCTGAGGGCGCTGACCTCGCTCCCTAACCTACTCTGCGTATTTAGAGCACATAGGCTCCCTCAGACCGTCAGCACGGCATCTGGGTCACCGCTGACTCAACCTGACTTAATCATCAACCTCACTTCACGTAAGCGTTGCTGTTGCGTACTCATCCTTATAGAGTACAATTCATGTGTGCGCTTTTTAATGGGGACTGGTAGTTCACGTCAGATTTGATAGTCTACAAATGTTGCACATTCTAAATGTTTTACAGTTACGTTCATTTAAAGTAAATTTTATTTCTGCATTATATCTACGTAGCTGTTTTGTTCTGTTCCGAAAGATATGTTAAAAGCTTATAATTGGAATCCTCAAGAAATAGCAAATACTTAATTTATTTAAAAAAATATATCACTATACGTTTAGGCTTAATTACTTATCTGCAGTAATCATTAAATATCAGATGGTTCACAAGCTTGTTTGCAATACATAAAGAAATAATAAAAAACTTTTATTAATAGCTTATGAATCAGTAGTACTTTATAAATATGTGAAGCGTGGGTATTAATTGCGTGCATACGAGCCGCACTTACATAACTGTTGACTACGTTTAATATTAATGCACTGTTCAATAATTTTAACAAGCTTTTTATTCACATTATTCATAATTATTTTAAATATGTTTTTTATCGAAACAAGTGAATAGTATGTAAAATTATATTATACAATACAAAATATACGTGTCCCAATATCTATATTTTACATACTTTGTAAGTTATTAATGCCGCAATGTTAAAATAATTACAAAAGTGCCAAAACTAGAACAAGTATTTATTCTATAACACCGATTGCACAAAAAATTAGATAACGAAAGCGCTATGCTATCTATGTTAGATGCTTTAGAAGCGGTGGCGTATACTTTTGAACGTGGTCAGGTTAGCGGGTTAATAGGAAAATATCACACGAAAAAATGCCACACATTACTCATCGTAAGGTTATTAGGACATCAGGCGATTTGGGCGATAGCGGTCCACTCGTCGAATGAGGCATTTTATTTGTGTTAGTTTTGTAGGACTAATGAAATCAATGTGCCAAATCTTGACACACAAGATTTGCGTAAAGTCAAAACAAGGCTTACGATGTTACAATGATTTGGCGCGAGACATTATGTTTTTACTTATCAGTGACTGGGAATGTTGAATTAGAATTATAAAATGTATCATATGTACAATGTATATACACGTCTTATTTTAGTACACCTTAATTTTAACATGTTACAAAAATAGAACATTTCGGAAATGTAGCTTGCATTATATGGGGATGAAGGTCTTTCGAATTGTGAATTAGAAAATTCATATATTTTGTATTGATGCAATAATACTTTCATGAAGTTGTTTTGTAACGATCAATGGGTTTTTTCCGCTCAGTGTGCCTGGACGAGAGGTCCGCATAGCATGACGCGAGCGCAGATCAAATTGGGGTCAGGGCGGCGCGGGCGTCGACCCGCAACCTCGCGCTCCCCGACCGCTTCACCCGCCACCCCGCACCTACGAGCTCCTACAATAGCATATGGTTCATTCTACAGCGACCATATACACCATACATTCTGGGAAACACGACTTTTCAGCTTAGCAACAGTGGTTGCAGTTTTCGTTCAAATTTTTGCATATTTTTACACTCAAAAATAGTTTCACTCAAATTGATTTGCGAAAACGCTTTAATAAAAGATGTCAAATTGAAAGAAGAAAAATCTTTCAAAGACAAAACCACGGTACAACACTATGTTCTAATACAGATTACTCCATCATAGTATCTTCGACTTTCTTTAACGACTTTCGCTGAGACCGATGACAGATATGCATTAACTATACTATCACTTGCATTAACAAGATATGATTAGGCTGATGTGAACCTGCTGAACAACGTTTGACCTAGTAAACTCCATTTAGTGTATATCATAATATTATAATAAATATGAATATAGAAAAACAATGAATCCGAAAGAACAAAAGTAAATATTTTTGTTTCATAAATTAATTCATACTGAAATATGTGTCTTTGGAAGTATATTATGTTATGTATATAGTACTTAATTAAAACTGTATATAAATATACAAATAACTTTTAAAATAAATAAAAATAAAATAATATATGATACCTTTTTACTCGTAAAGTCACAAGTCTGCTTAAATTTGTAGCAAATTATTAAAGAACTTGTCTCATACTCATATCTTTCTTATATCTCATACTTCTTTGATTACGCTGCAAGAAATAAGTTTGTAATGAATTAAAATAATTAAATATAGCTTTTTCATTAATATAACATAATTTTGAGCAGCAATGTTTGATGAACCGTATACCTCCTTGGCATTTTTTGATGTACAAAGTTAAGCAACATAGGACGCAGTCGGGGTTTGGATGAGTGCCTGTATTGTTTAAATGTGTGGTATTAACATATTATACTTCAAAACGGCATGTTAAACTATCCCGGTAGCTATTATTGAACAGCGATGGGGTTGCTATAATTGAACAACCTTGTAAGCCTTAGGGACTTTATGTAAGCCTGAAAACATCCCGACACGAAACTCATTGATCTATATTGGAGCGAGCGTTTGTAATAATATTGAAATAATATCCGCAGGTGTCGTGAATAATTCCCAGTAACAGAACAAAAAATGGACACTCTAATAATACTGTATGCTGAAATTGAGTGCAATTTAAAAACCGTCTATTTTTGTACAGCACTGACCTACCGTTCACTAATCAAAGCACTTACATGATGTTACTATGTGTTACAAATCAGTGTAAATGCAAAACTAGATAATTATTTTACCAAGCATTCTAATAACGTATTTAATTATTGGTTTTAAACAAATATAAAAAAATATATATTTTTTGTCGACAAGGAAAAAAAAAATTAATAAAATAAAGGTGAACCAAAAATGTAGAGATTTAAGTGAGTGGGCCAGTTATTTGCGTGTGGTGTGGCGCGCGGCGCTGCGTGACCCAAATGCGGCGGGTGAACGAACCGGAGGCCTTGATCGCAATACCGCCCGCCCGCCGCCCGCCGCCCGCCCGCCGCACGTACGTCACATCTACAATTGTTTTTCATAGACTAGGATTTTTCGCTACGCCGCTCCTATTGATTTGTTGTGTTTAGTTGGATTGTCTGTCCGATTGGCGCGAAAGGGATAATTTATCTTTTTATTGTTTTTTGGTCATTTTGTACAAATTGGCAAGATTAGATATTGTTCGTTACGTCACTTTTATTGCTTTGTTGTTCAATTTTTCTATATTATTGACGTGAACGATCCACCCAACCAATCAGTTTTTCATTTGTTGTAGGTAATAGTTTTTGTAAGGTTTCGAAAAATGGAATTAAAGTAGATTGTGTAAATTAAATATGTTTACAATGTATCTACTATAGTAATATTAATGATAACATTACTTTTATCTTTGTATTATTTATATTTATATTTTCTTTAAACGATTTCTGTTTGCGGCCATGACCAATTTATGTTGTACATGACTTTATACTTACATAATTATCGTTGAAATTCAATTTTACAATAAATGAATGTCTCTTAATATTTTTGATATTTTTTTTTTGTTAAAATCAATTCAAATCGAATTAAAATGTAAGTTTTTAGACCATTGGAAAACAATTTAGTTCAGATCATGTACACTTATAGAGACTGAGCAAACTTTGGCACCGTTTCAAAATCGTTTTTGGTACAAATCGGAGACTATCCGGCCAAAAGTAAGCCAGGTGTTACGTAAAAGTGTACAATATTTATTATATGTAATATAGTGGGGGATGACTTGAACTCCTATTAACTTCTGTCGAGCGAAGTTCTCTTTGAAGAGAAAAAAAGACAGTAAAACCTTGTTAGCGGCTGCGAGTGCGAAATATATAGTAGGTATTGGGAAAGGAGTGTTGTCGCTGGCCGTGCGTGCAGAGGTTTAACGCGCAAGAGTGGGACGGCGGTATGTC
This sequence comes from Cecropterus dorantes dorantes, assembly GCA_018249915.1. Classification (NCBI taxonomy): domain Eukaryota; kingdom Metazoa; phylum Arthropoda; class Insecta; order Lepidoptera; family Hesperiidae; genus Cecropterus; species Cecropterus dorantes. The sequence goes on from DWLI01000001.1 coordinate 57,048, forward strand.
CCGAGTTTCTCATAGATTATTATTAGACTATCGGCACTAGGTTATTCCGAGTCGACCTAGATAGCGCGGGGCCGTTGACCGCGGGCCCTCGCGCGCGGCCTCCAAAATAAAATGGCATTCAGCGATGGGCTTCGCTTGCGAAACGCCGCTCGGCCGTGGAGCTCTGCTCAGACTCACTCTCTTTGCGAATATTGCAATCACTATTGATTGACTAATCGACTTATTTGACACACATCTGTTTACATAACACAATTGTTCTATAATTAGTCATAACATTATTAATGGTACCTAAAATAATGTTCAATTGCATTGTTAAGATATAATTGGTCCAAAACTTTTAGAAACTATTTAACGATTTGTATCTTATGTAATATGCAAGCAGCTTCGCAAAAAAAATCTATTTCAGAAAATTTGTATAAGTATTATTTTTAAAAGAGCCTAGCTCTGAATTTTAAAATAAAAGTAGGTCTATGTTATGTCGGTAAAAAAATCATCGTAATAATGTTCATAAGCTGACGGCGCGCGGCCGCGGCGCGAACGGCGGTGATTAGCGAGCCGCGAGTAGCGAGCGACTTCGAATATAGCCGGGAAGGCCGAGGGCAACGAACTCCGCTTGACCCAGATTCGCCGCCCCGCGCCGCGCCGCCCCGCGCCCGCCGCGCAGGAAAGTGAAAAGGACATTATCTTGTCCTCAACTATTGTTTCATGAAGCACTTTGCAGTCCATCTAGAGTATGTGATGAAGACATGAAGTCGTACACTTCAGGTCTCATCACCCGTCACATGTCCAACACATACATATATATTCACACGACTCCGTGTATAGACGTTTGAAATATAAAAACAAATAGTGTACATATGATACAACCGTTAGTATTGATGGTTGGATGGTTTCCATAAATGTAAACAAAACGCGATAAGCACTGATGGTCGCCCGCTGCTAGCAGCTAAGCATCATGTGGTGACAGCTGATCGTGCACGAGCTCACCTGCTAACACTCTGCCGAGGAGGACGTCGGCATCGGTGGGCGGTTGGGGAGGGTCAGCGTCTCCGGGCTGCAGGTGCTGGCGGCACTCGGTCACAGTCATATCGGGAAGGTGCATCCGCGCGAGTGGGGCGCGTGCGACCGGCGGCGGCGTCCACGCGAATGGCGCGCGATCGCTACGCCGAACGCCGCAGGGGCGCTCGTAGACGCCGCTACGCGCCGCCCGCCCCTACGGACGTCCCTAGCTACGGGGGCGACGTGCCGCTCCGAACGTTCCCTTGAGCTGGAAGGCTCCCACGGATACGACCGTCGACGTATGCTCCGTCAATCACCCCGTGTTGAATAAGAATGTGTCAACGGTCGGAAGTACGAAAACTGGGGACCTTCACCCACTAGCATATTTATTTAAATTTATTTTTCAATTCATGTACTTAAGTAGTAGAACGTTTTCATTATATAGACATTTATTTGAATTTGTTCATATACAAGTATATTTTAATTCGCGATATTCAAGTCTGTATATATCAGTCCATGACTTGAAGCCGTAGCACTTTCATAATACGATTTATCAACACAGTAAAAGACATAAACGTCGATCAAAAAGTATTTTGATAATTTCATACTTTTTTTGATATTGTGATTGATAATTATTATTTATTTGAGATTAAAAACTCTTATACTGTTATTTGAAATTAAAAACGGTTATACACAGTCATAATCAATTTACTAAGGTTTGTTGAAAAATGTTTGAGCAAAATAAATTTCCCCGTCATTGCGTACAGCTTTTTGATTTTAAGTCGTACTGTATTGGACGAGTTTTTGTTAAAGAAGAAGTCATTAAAATTAGTATTTTATTTTGTTTTCGAAAACAGCAAATACTTCAACGATAAGCCCAGTAGATGTTTATACGGTTGGTGCCAATCAGTATACTTATTTTTATATCAACTACGTCGCGTGTTGAAACAATCGGTTTCAATGACGATTTCGTCGAAAACAGCGGCGCCTCAGATCGGAAGCGTCCAGTTCAACCCACTGAACTGAAAACCTAAATCTAGAATTGGCGAATCAGTCAGTCTGTGGAGTGGCGAGTTTATAGGCCAAGGCGACTAATTTGCCGCTAAGAGCTCACACGGTTACAACTGCTGCCGTAAATATATGACATTTTTATTACCGTCGATAATTCTACGAAATAGCGCGCCGTTTACGCCTACAAGAGTAACGCAGGTTACTGCTTCCAGTCATGAATAGATATCTAAGCTTAGATCTGTCTTTATTGTGAACCAGTCCCCAATAAGCATTATAAACGTTCTTAGTATAACAAAAACATTAAATTATATATAACTTGACAATAATCTTGAATTTTAAAATATTTCTTACTAGTATTGGGTAAGGAACGTCAATAACGAACGTCAATGTCATAAACGCACAGCAAGTGTCATTGAAAAAAAATGAAAACATAAAATACAAGCACACACACGGAGAAGCAAGGACACAGAGTGATGACGGTATGGCCGTCAAAGCGTTTGTCGATGTAACATACAAGTCGATTTTACCATCAAAGCGCGCTAATAAATATTTTACATCAATACTATGTTGGACGCATTATCGACTTAGCATGAAATAACAAGAAAAATATGCTTTAAATACAAAATACAGAAAACATATGGTTATTTCTATCTATATAACATGATATGTATTCACTAATGATAACTTTATCGTAGGAACTATGAATAGGTTTAAATGTCTCCTGTTTTACCTTGAGAGGGATTGGAGCCTAAAGTAAACGGTATGATTAATGTATATACGTAAACTTGAATGTCTAATTTATAACTGTACAGTTTGTAATAATTTACGTTAAGTATATTATACTAGTATATATTTTTTATATCATGTAGGTACATCAAACATATCCTTGACCATTTCTTTAATTACCGAACAATATGCCGAATATATTGCTGACGAATACATGCATGTCTAATCACAAAGAGACCTGTTTATAGATTCGTCTATATTCGGTGAATATATAATATATCGATTAGATACGATGTGAGTCTTGCTTCTACAGATTTGAATAATTATTAGATTCGCGCCAAAACATCGACGTCGCACGGTAAACAAAGGACAATTCGTGACAAGTACCGAATATATGCGAAAGTTGTCAACTACACTGGATTCGTGCCTATGCGTTTATTCTAGTCGAGTACCTATATGGCATTAGTAGTATTATTAAATAGTAAAAAAAACATTCTTACGCAATATAATGGTATGAGGTTAAAGACTTTAAACCTTTGTATTAAAGTATTGTTTCTGAAGTAAATATTGGAGCAATTCATAAATTAAAAGATATTCTTTCTGTTTAAGCTCTAAGTCTTGTAGCCAAATATCACATGTGGAATATTCACAAGGACTTGAAGCATCAGTTGTTAAATTTACATAATTTTTTAAGTCAATTATGTAATCAATTGGAGGATACCAACTGAAGCAACACTATTTTATTACTTCGTTCCGCTTTTCACATATTGTTAATAATTATTTAATAAATAATCTGCTTTAAAGTGGTTTTATTTACACATACAAGTTATCCACGACGCAAGCAATCCAAGTATAGGGTTATCATGCGCTAATCATACGAACTATGTATATTCATTACAGAAAACTTTTCTTTATAAAACACTACCTGAATTGCCCATGCGGAATATAAAAATAGTCACCATCTTTAAATAGTTTAAAATATCGAAAGACCAGGTAAATAATCTTTATTAATAAGAAATTTCATTTTAATCTTGTGTGTTTCAGTAACAAACAGGCACACAACCGCATATATTAGTATAGATAAGTAAAAAGATAGTCACAATGTATTCGACATAGGTCTGCCAAATTCGTGTTCAATCTGTATGGTAATTTCAGATATTGGTATTATACATATATATGTAAGAAAGGGTCGGCACCAGGTCACAGTTCGGGTTAAGCTGGAGCCGGGCAGCATCAGGTCGCGCTGACGTCACTGGAGGTCGTTCACCCCATCCTCCCTCGGTGCCCTCGCTCCATATACAAAATGCAATGATACAGCGAAGGTTTCAGATGTAGCGAGGATGCTATTTGATTTTCTATTTGTACATATATGAGTTTGAATATTGCATCCATTTTTTACAAAGATACACATTTTGCATGTTTGTCTCTCAAATATTACAAAAATGCAAATAATTTATTAAATTAGTATTTAAATTTTACATATGTATTACTATTAGTGTTTGTTATGAGAATTAAACGATATTTAATTACCTTTGTGAAGTACTTATAAATAAATAAAAAAAAAAATAAACTTTGAATGTTCTAAAGCTGCATTTTTTTTATGTCAACAATGTCAGGTGCTGCTGTCTTTTGATTTTATTTCTGTGTTACAAAAGCAGAAAGTCATGCACGAGGTGTTCTTAGTCCACTAAGGTACATTTATGTCTAACTTCTGTCAAGCAATGGACGGCTTTATAAACCTACCATCAGTTAGCCTACATGTTACTTGTACTTTTTAAGTTCGTAACTTTAATTTTACTATTTATATTTATTCTATTTATATCTATTAGGTGACAAAGTTACGTTTGTTACCTAATAAATATAAATAGAAATACAAAAAATCGTATCCTGCTAATGAGATGCAAACCATTTTTCGATATTGATATGATTATTTCACGTGTACTTTTACCACTCACTATAAAAACACAGAAGACTAGTTTACGTAAATAAATGATACCTCTGAAGATTATTTTTCGTTATGTTAATTACGTTTAACTCAATATTGGAGTAATTGCACACAATTCCAGTAGCGAACAAACAAACATACGTATATTTGTTTGCTTGTCAAGTTAAACCATTAAACAAATTTCATTAAACAATTAGCTGTTTAAAGCTGTGGTATTTGTGTTTACAAATAAATAATATTTGCGATCAGATAAGTTTTATTCTTTCTACGACTGAAGGTTATCCTAAATAACCGTTTGTAGTGTAATTTACTTTTAAATTTAGTTTTTAATGCCTCCACGACATAATTGATTATTCTTGAATAATTCTGTAACATTTTGAAGGTGCTAGAAATCTTCGTACAACCTGACCTAGCAGTTCAAGCACTACTTTAATTCCTAATGCTCACTTATTGGAACATATTCCTCCTTTATATACCTAAGAGTTAGTTTATCTACCATACATTGTAATGTACACATAGAAACACTAAAAACAAAGATGGAACTCTAAATTTTGGTGGGTAAAATTGACTATTTATTTAAGGAATAGCACATTACCATTTAGTTCACAAATTATACCAGAAGCTCATAGATATCAGTACCTCTATCAAACCCAAATAGTAAAGAAATCTAGTTTTTAGCTTAAAAATGACCCCCGGTGTATAAGTGTATTATTAAAAGTGTTAAATTATAAATACTAATAACATTGTTAAATTATAGGGTAGAAACAGGTAATGATGGACGGCCGCAGCGATCTCTACTAAGTTCTACCTAATGCATGCACGTTTGCTTAATCCATTACATAAAAACCTATCAAGAAAAACAAACATCAATCGGCGCCAATTAACTAATAGTGACTAACAGGAGTCGCGCGGTTTTTGACCCCAGTGTGGAAAGTGAACCATAATGGCACACCACTTTCATTTTCGCGCAACTCTCACCGACGCGTTGAGATCGAAAGTGTACCACTTTTGGTGCTGCGTGCGCGCATGCCTCCCTCCCTCCCCCTCCTATACCTCGATTTGACTTTCCTACGTTGGACGCGCTTTCTTCTGATAGGCTGCGAGCACTTGTGCAATTCGCTTTCTAATTGCATTGTAATCGCACTTTGACTAACGCCTGCTAAATACCATCTGGTTGTTCTACTTTCTTATGTCGCTAGCTGTCTGATATAAGAACAATATTTTTCCATTTTTTTTATATTCACATTTTAATAACTTATTCCTAAACACTCATTACAGTCACAGGTATAGTACGTTTTATATTTGTTTTCCACTTAGAATCTAAATATTAGAATGACCCATAACATTAAGCCTTTATAAACTTCAAACGGAACACATTTTTTTACGTAGAATAGATGAACTAGTCGAATTTCCCCGAAAACGATATATTAGTTAAGGTGGTAATTCTAGAAAATTCTTATTTACTTAGCTGCACCAATTTAATTTACTCATATTTCAATTATTATTCAGCCCGAATAAATTAATTAATTTCGAATAAAACATTTTTATTGTTACCAATATTCAGGACGGCGGCATCGAAACCCGGTAATTATAAATCAATTAATTATTTATGCATAGAAGGACACTGATTTCATTGGTTCAATATATGGATGTAATTAAGACACGTGCCCGATCCAATTTATGTGTATCCCGAAAAAATATATTTATTAAATTCACTGGTATATAGGTGCATATGTATGTTAAAAGATATATATTTTCAGAATATTTATATATTAAGTATTTTCATGCCTTACAATTTCTTTGTTATGTGAAACTAATACTAATATTGTAAAGCTGTAGTGTGTTTTGTGGTTAAACGCGTTAATCTTAGGTGGTAACCAGTAGTTTGGTTCGAATTGAAAATTGATTTTTATGTTGAATAGTCCATTTATTGAGGAAGGTTATTGGCTATATAACATCATATTCAAAAACAAATATATTTATAGATGTATGTGGTTGGAAAAAAATATAAGTTTATGCTGTACGTCTACTTGCTTATGTCACTCGCTCGCTCATGTTGTTCACCTCTCAGTTACATAATGAATTTCCAGGCCTATTTTTGTAGTTTCTCTATGTTATTATACACTCATACACATATGATACATACATGATCAAAATTTATGTGAAATACAACGTCAGTGGTACCTACACTATATACCTAAATCTATAATTTTAAAGTTTCTGATATTTCCAATTGACTATAAAACACCAAAACTTCTAAGAACTATCGAAAAATGCCATGTTTACTTAAACAGCAGCACTTTACAGCAGTCTGTTATAAGGCAGAAATTGGTGTTGTTGGAATTCCTCCAGAGTCGACTAATAAAGAGTTCTACCATCTTCGTGTAATTGAAACCCTTGTAGAGGTTAATTCGTTAATATTTATAGGTACTTTAACCCACATGAGGTGGATCGTTAATATTGACAGAAATTATATTAATGTAACAAAGTTCGATAATATTAACTTATGCAATCCCAATTACATATTGACATTTAATACATTATTAATAGCTATTGGTGTTTCCCAACAGTAGCGCGGCTATAAAAAGAGTAGCATTATATGCAAATGAAGCATTTTTCTTCAGGACTGCGACTTTGCATATGCATCGTATATTTTGTTGTGTCGGAAATGACTTGAAGAAATGAACCACATACATAGTTAACAGGGTGCTTTGTCTTGGCTAACGGGACCTGCTGCTCGCTTTGTTTAGCATTCAGGGTCGTATGAATTTACTCCGCTTGTCGTAAAATTTTATAGACCGTCGACAGACTCTGATCGCTATGAAAGATGAGTACTAACGTTCGGGGTTTAAGTATATAGTTTATATACCTAAACTATACTAATGTATATAACATTATGTATCGACAAATGTTACGTTTCTCAAATATTGCTATTGTTTTTTTTGTAACTGTTGTTAATCATGTGATTTGATATCACATCAAATCACATGATTAATACACTAACATATCGTTTATTTTCGTTATGCTTTAATTTATGTTTAAAAAACATACAACAGTTCAGTATTTAAAATACTGGCCAAAGAATTTTATAAATTGTCGATTTTAACGAATTCTAATATGCATGCATTTCATTCTGTATTTGACTTCATAAGCTTAAAAATCGTATTCTAAGTATTCATCCAGGCCTTACACCATCTGTGTGCCAAATTTCATCCAAATCTAATCAGTAGTTTTTGCGTGAACAAGTAACAAACACACGTACATCCTCACAATTTTTTGCACTCATAATATAAGTAAGATTCTACGTACTCGATTGTATTTTCTTTACAAGTTTTAAATTGTTTTTCGTAGTAAAGCTGGACGCAACCCTAAACGGATATATGAACTTTGTCACCTCTATTGTATGTACGTTACCTTCGAATTAAGTTCAACGTATTTTAAACTCATTCATAAAAATTCTAATATATCTCCTTCCGTTCATTGTTTTACGGCACGTAACACGTTGGTATCAGAAAATTTCGAACCTGTTTTACAAGGAACTCTTAAATTACTTGCTAAATATTTTGTAATAAAATATTTAAAACTTTCAACTATTTTATGTCGTCTGTTCTGTCGAATTTAGTCATATATGTAGTCATGGTATTTATTTCGATAAAAATTAATTACTTACATGTATATGTGTGTGTACCTATTTCTAAGATCTAAGTTGGAACCCTTCATGATCTAGTGTAGTGTTAGCAATGTTAACGATCTCTAAAGACCTGACCATGTATTTAAGGCTCTAATCCCTTCGTACCAACACTACCGTCAAATTACTTTTTTTTTGTATTTATGGTTATAGTCAGACCGACAGACAACGGAGGCTAAGTAATAGGTTTCCATTTTTACCCTTATGCTATGTCTTATGCCCTTCTTTAATGTAAAATAAATTTATTATGAGGTTATTTAAAGAAAAATATATAAGTTCTATCAGTAGTTAAGTGATCGCTTCTATAAAGAAAATATTTTTGGGAACTGACTTTAAAATGGGCAAAAACGTGTGTATTTACATACGTATATCGCATGTATTACGGAAAACGTTCAACTCTTTCACTGTGTTGTGGTGTGACCTAAAAGCATGTTTTACAGGAAATAGGTTAACTGGAACAAGGAAATCATTTCATATCATTAGCAGTCAAGGTTCCTTTGTAATTAGTTTGTTTTTATTTCCTGGCCTCATTAGTGCGATTTACATAATATAGATACAGATACAGAATATAGATAAAAGGAGGTAATTAGTATTTATGTATCGTAAATAAACATTATTTTTATGGTTTGTAAATTAAACCTTTCATTTATTTAAAATCAAAGAGAAAGAAACTGCAACAGTTTTTATTTATGGTAATGGTGTTTAATATTTCTTTCTTCATTTGATTTTGTGTAAGGCGTTTAAGTTATAGTAATAAGTATTTAAAGTCATAAAGATAACATAAAGATACAGCAATTGTCATCATTTGCGATGAATACAAATTAATATACGTGCTATAAATTTTTGTAAGAGCTTTTGTAAGGGTAATTGAAATTACATACGTTTACATTTACATAGCAAATAAATGTATTTGCTATGTAAATGTAAACGATAATTTATAATCATATATTCGCGTACAATCATATTGACCCTGATAAATTTTAATGATTATGTAATAAAATTAAAATAACACTTAACCTAAACTTAATTCATGACTACGTAAAACGTAAAAAATAAATATTTTATACACCTTTTTATTTCTTTATGTTATCAGTATTTCCGATTATGGATTATGCTAAGTTTGTGCAAATTAGCAATATATACATTTTTTTATTGTCTATTAAAATTTTAAGCTATTTCAGAAGTAAACTACTCGTAAGACAAAACGCCGATTTGTATAATTTGTAATTATTCATTTATTTTACTTAAAAATAGACAGGGGAACAAATAAACAGATCTTTTTTGCTTATATTTCTTGTCTTACATTAATGGTCTGTCTGCCACCTTTGAAGGCCTATTCATTGAATCGTCGTTTTTTCTGATTCTAAGTATAAATCCATTGAAAACATTTGAAAGTCCTCGGTTACCTCAGTTATATTTATATAACCTCATTTGTATCAATTAACATTCGATATTTTCTTGTGTAATCAAGATTTTTATAAAGTCCTGTTCATAATCATTATTCCTGATTTTAAGATAAACAAATTAATGAAAGTGACGTTGTTCATGAAGTCTTTACATTGTAATCAATTCATCCCGAGAATTTAGGTACACAATTATCTTATCATAGGTGTCACAAATTGTTTTGTGGTTCGAGTTCTGAGCGAGAAAAAGCTCTGCGCTTTTAAATAAATATGTTATGATAACCGATTGACCATCAGGATTTAGATTATAAATTGAAATAACTTTCGATTAATCAATTTTTGATTTTGCAATGTATAAACATGGCCACTCAAGCCCCTTGGTTAACAATGAACGGAATGAGCGTAATCGTGACAGATAAAGCTAACCGTGTTCCTCGGATCTAGGTTTCCAGCACGATATTTTGTAGCTATGCATAAATGTATGTGAGTATGTCAAAATGTATCGAGGGCACCGCCACTCGAATGTTTTTTGCCTATTTCGTACAATAATTTAAGAGTCCCGGCGGATAGAATAATTTTGTATAATTCAACGTTATTTGATCGTTATAGAAATCGTTTATCCAATTTATTTGTCAATGGCGTAACCAGTTACATTGAACTACGCTTATTTTTATCACTTTTGTTAAGATTTCTGTGAAAACTTGAAGTTTAGCGTAAATTTTCCCTTAAACATAGATTTAGTATTACATAAATCACATATATTTTCATTACTATTATTCTGTAACGTACATTTTTTTTTAATTTTTAAACCTAAAAATACGTTTTTTGTTATTTAATAAATGTATACAATCAACAGGATGACAGTTTGCTAAGTCATTAGTCAAGCCTTAGTCTCTGGCATTTATGTAAAACTTTTTCCCGCGATCAAACAAAAAGTAAGAGGCTGGTTGCCCCGGACAGCACAGCCTTGAAACGCTGAACAAAATTGGCAATATCCTGGAGCCGCGAGAAGTAAGACTGGCGAAACCTTGCGACGCGCAAAACTCGGTCGACGAACTCCCCAAGGCCGGGCCGTTGCCGCTTTCTTTGTTCGCCTGTCGCAACACCGGCTCCCAATTCAACCTCGACACAGCCGAGCAACACTCAATTGCTCTACTCCATACAGGACGCTTGGAACGATGCACGCAACCTTACAGTTTTGCCAACGACTATGCTCGTGCGTATAAACATTCATTAAAAGACTAACAACTAAACCTAAAATAAAATTAAAATAGTCCTTTCTGAAAATGCTATTTTCCTGCGAAATTCAAGCACTCTGTTAGAGATTTAGCCGTAAAACTTACAAAAGACGCACACATATTACAATAGCAAAACAATAACATTAGCAAATTAAAACTAAGGTCATTTACAATCACCAATCATTATTTAACAGCATACCTTCAATAACATACACATTATTTTGAATTACGGAGTTTAAAGAAACTTAAAGCTTTCCTCCAAAAAACTCTACAAACATACACTTGTAAGAGGAATATGTACTGCTGTATATAAAGTTTTTCTTTCTTATATAATAAGTATTTTATATTTTAAATCTCCCTTTCAAATTATATATAACTTTATGTTGTGACTAATCATCTAATTTTTGCTAAAAGGTTTGACACTAACAGAATTAGTACGAATGATTTTACTCTTCCATGAAAAACTTAAGTAATTTCTTTTAATTTATACTGTTATAGTTCTAGTTATTGTCCTTTGTTTTCATAAAACTTTCCATTTCGTTTGTGCTAAAGCGAATGAACTCCATTCTACGAAAAACATGAAATCCGTACATTATATAAGACATATTACATACGTAAGTACGTTACATTTACGTAAGATGGATCTATTCAATAACTATCGTCTGCCAGTTACGTAAAGCTTTAGGTAGTATATAGCTATCTATTCTTTAACTAAGTTCTTACAAATATAAAACGCTTAGTTAAAATGTATGTAAATCTTTCTTATAGTGTATAACTTTTATATACATACATATATACTCGTATATACATTGTTATATTATTATTATAAAATTAATTAAAGTTACAGAATAGTAACTTGTTATTTCTACTACTCTACTACTACTGTAACTATTCTTATATATATTTTTTATAAGTTCTGAAATATATATATCAAGTACAAAATAAATACGGTTTCTTATGTTGATGGAATAAGGAAAACCTACACACCTGTCAAATTATGTCAAATTATTACTTGTATGTTTTCGATTGATTTCGACGAACACTTAATACCTGGTCTTATCTGACGTTGACTTATTTCCAAAGTAGTTCCTATTACAAATAGATTTTGTGTTGAAGTGTTTATTCGAAAGCATCCGGAAAACAGTAGCTTAACTGTCACACTGTATAGAGCAGATTTTGATACTGTCGATCAGATAAATACTTATGATTAAAAAAGGAAGGGACTAGTCAAATTTAAGGGTAGTTCGGTTAGTTAATTTTAACATTGTAGGAAGTAGCTTTATACAATATATTTAACAATATAACGTATTTTTTACTTCAACGCGACCTCATGTGATTGACAATGGAGGTCGTGCATATTCATATTTGCAGCTGGAGCGTTGTTTCACTGGTATCGTAATAAGCCCCATGGCCAAGTTGCAAAAAGCAAGCGCGTGCGCAGGTAAGACCGACGCGCCTTACTGCCATTGGAGGTGGGAGGTCGCGGGGAAGAGGAGGGCCACTTTCACCTAGCGAGGCTGCGCGGGCGACGACCCCCGGTGTCCTACTCCGCTGACCCACTATAAACTAACCGAAACACTACACTTTCGTTTCTGTCAAGCCGTCATTAGGTACGAGGATGCGTCGAGGCTTGCGTCGACTCGACTCGTTGCACCATTCTTGCGAGAACTATTCTCATCTGCGGCATCTCGGTGGGGTGACTGCGTGACGCGGAGATAGTGGACGAGAGCAAGTAGAGAGTTGCCGGAGTGCCGGCGGGTTGCGTAAGACTTGTTATTGGCGAGAGTGAAAGTGGTGAGGCGCTGTCTCCATACTAATGAGCGCGAAACGGGTGCGTTGGACTAGTCGGCGCCGGAATTCACAACACTGGGTTAAAGTGTCACCGCACTGCTTTCCGACGAATGTTGCGTAACCGCACTTTTGATTTTCGATGGTGAAGCCATTGTCAATATTTATCTTTTTTATTGAATAACATTTTCTATTCAAAACTTATTATGTAACACACAAGTTATTTTTATAAACTTTTTACTACTTATTACATTTTGAGAAATTGGCCATAATTTCTTGTACTGTCAAACTGGAAAGTAGGTTAAACGTGATAACGTTATTCCAAAAGGTGCAAAAGTAATCCTTGATAAAAGATAATTTTCTGAAAATTTGATACAATGAATGAATCAGTCAGTATGAGTAATTCAAATACGTCATAAATTTTATTGAATAGTATGTGTACGTATTCAGTTAAAAATAAAATATATACAAATATATAAATAACTGGTCCTCTTTAAATTGTGGTTTTGTAACACGTTATCCGTTAATAAAGTAGACTACTGAAAAAATGAGTCCATCGATCGACAACCATTATTAAAAGTCCATATCTTATGGCAATATAGGAAAAATATCATATCAATGAAATATGAAATTTTCGAATTATAAACATAATAGAAACCATTCTTTGAATAAAAAATATAGATATATTTTAATATTATGACGGAATATTCATCGAATTCAAGCCTTTTGATTGTCATATTCGTTTGTTCTGACTGCAGTGATGCCATCTATTGAAAATGTCACGAATCTACGGCTCTACAATGAAACTGATTTCAATTGAGCGCCAACTGAATCTGTAATGGCCGATGCACACTGTTCGAGAAATTTCTATCGCGGCGCGTTGACTCTAGAAAGATTTTGTAGGTTTATTTTATATGAATTATTATTATGCACAGATAAATAATATCTTCTGATACTTCTAATCACTTATTTATTTTATAAATTTCGTTGGAACATATCAAGCACAGTCTTTGATATTTGTTTTCCAAATAAATCAGTCTACGATATATAAGGTTTTGGTACAAGCTGGTTGCTACTTAAATGAGCTTTAAAAAAATCTGTAAATATTGTACAAATGTCATTCACAACTTTATAATTAAATAAATTTTGCTAAAACGTCAATTCCGTTTTATCTCGTATACCTTGTATAGGTGAAAACATATAAGAACATTTAAATTTAAAAAACAAGCCTAATATTGATAAAGCATCGTTTAAACTGTTATTAAATATATATTCCTCTAACATTACAAGTTATCACATATTTAGTTTGACTATTGGTTTATTGAGTATTTGTACTCAATAAATCATACCATTTCATCTTAATATTATAGGACAGCCGTAACATTTTCATAACGGTAACGTTTAAGAACTTTTACATAATTTTCATGTTTTCGTATTATTATATACGCAATACCTCGGGTATTGCATATACATTTACTTTTGGCAACTATTCCTTAGTATATTATTAAGGAATCATTTTCAATTAAGCAGGATTGTGGGCAAACTCCGCTACAACAAAGCGACTGAAATATCCTTAGATAGCCTTACTTCCCAAATCCGTAAACGCTAGTTGAATTGTTCGACAACGCATTTATCAAACGACAATATTGGGTTTAGTGGGATTTTTCGATTGATGCAGATATTTTATCAGCGCCACGGCGAGTGTACATAGACTTTAAATTCCGCTGGCTCGGTCGGCGCGCGGCGCTCGGCCTCGGGCCGCGGGGCAACGAACGCTGACTAGGCCGAATGTATTACAGTCCGAGTCGACCGCGGCCGCTCCCTGCCACTCTTAGGGCTGCCACCTTACTGTGACGTGGCGGCTGTGACGTCAACGTAGGCCTTCACAGTATAGGCCATGTCTGTTCAGAAGCTTTGTCAGTGGCAACACCGATTGTAAAACTAATTCTAGTATAGTTTTACTTCTTGCTACACTTCTAATAGCGTTATGCTTTGATTTACTAAAATAATTGGAAGGTAAGACTTGACTTTATATTGAATACGAAAACTGTTTAAAAATAATTATGTATAATGAAATTGTAGACAATGTTATTAATTTCTAAAATAGTAAACCCAAATAACATGAAAACGCTACAAACCTCTAATGAAAGCTTATTGCCCTTAATTATACTCGGTAACGTTTTAGAAAAAAAAACTGCGAATTTCTATAAAAAGTTTTTCCCGCGTGGCAACCCTAGTGTCTCTGCTTTGAGATCCAGCCTAGGCTCGCCTCTTACCGCACGCCGATACCTACGGCCTGCCTTAACGCATTACGTCAAGGTGAAACAAGCCTACGACTCGAGCTTTGCTAGCGCCGCTCCATAGATTAAGCTTTTATTCCAGTCTTGACATTTTACTTTATTGTTCTGCAATTTTCATTTATTGAGAACATTGTTCTCATTGTCTGAAATAATACCAAATGAACTAATGCTACTTTGCTTTCAATGATGTGCTTTTGTCTCTTTTTTGCGGTATTAGTTCTATTTTAAATAGGTTATTTAAAAAAAATTCGAATAAATAGAAATACCTGAAAATTAACGCTCAACATTTATAAATATATATATAAGATATATATATAAGATATAAATATCTACACACACATATCTATATACACACATACACGTAATGCATAGGTAAGGTTAAAAATATCAGGTACAGAAGGTTACTTAAATGCAATGCAAAATTATAGTAATGATCATCTCGACAACATCAATGTTATCTAAATATCACTACATACCTATATCTTAACAATAATATTGTCGTTAAATCATAGTTTACCCTTTTTTCAATCAAACAAAAACGAAACGAGTTCTGCTTAGTACTGATTACTGCTACTCCTAAACATTACTTGGAACGACTCGTAGAATTTACCCTAACCATATTTTTTAAGCTAGAATACAGCAGTACTTAACTTTGTATAATGGTGTCTTAGAAGTTGAACCAAAAAGAAACATACTGGTTTCAAAATTTAAAGATGTAGAACTCTTTGTGGTTAGACTCAGGGAGCACCACCGCCACATTTATTTCTGCGTAATCACTGAACGTTAGGCGCTATTGTGTTCTGGTCTGAAGGTTGTGTTAAGGAAGTCATCCATGGCGTTCCAACTTAGTCCCCTTAGCAACGCTTCTGTGGTGTACCTCAAGTGAGACCCTAATCCTACCTGGGGTTCATTACAGATGTCCATAGACGGTAGTGGCCACTTACCAATATGATAAAAAAAACTACCAACAACCTTCAAAATGTTAAAATCATATAAATCTTAATCCTCAATGTTAATAACGAATCCATGACCTACCTCGTTCGCTTTTGCTTCGTTTCAACGTCCTTACACTGCGTCGATGCAATTCCATTACGAAATTATCACTTTGAAAGTTTTTTTTTATTTCGTTATACTGGTAAGTCATTTAAAATGTCTGAAATTTCCCACTAGTTTCAGTGGGCACTGCCGTCCAAGGACATCTGTCAACTCCATCATCATCCTCCAAGATCAGAATCTTAGCAGAGATTAGCCATAAATACATTGATAATTCTGATGACTAAGTTAGAATGCCTCGGATAAGTAAGTGTCCCTTCCCTGCAAATCATAACAAAGCAGGGCTCAACACTGCTAGTTACCCTTTAACTAGACACCATCAGTCTAGAGTTTTCGGACATTTCCTCTTCAGTTCAAGATATTTGTTGGTTTTTTTTTATTAAATGGTAATTTTATATGCGGTTTGGATAAACTATGATCAATATAGTTACAGATGTACAGGTGAGTAAGCTGTACAGTTTTACTTTCGTTCGGATGCTGCACGTAGGCCATGATATAAATAAACCACTAGATATTCTTTCATTAGTCACAGTCTAAACATACATTGACAAGTTTTAAATACGTTTCTGCTAATTATTTTACACGCTAGCTGCTGAGGGAACACAGAATTTTTCATAATAAATTCGTATCGTTTATAAATTATCACTAATTATTCGAACTTAATTAAATTAAAGTTTAAATGACGATGAATAAAAATGAATATCTCATCAAATCCCGAAACAAAAGCAGCTATGACTATTGCATAAAATGAAGTATTTTTTTAAAGTTACATTTACAAAGGTACGCATTGCAAGCTATATAAAAAACTTGTCATTTGAATAAAAAAAGAGGAGAAACTTGTTTAATCAAAATCCTCTTAATATTGAGATTAAACTGAGGTCCTTTGTTCATAATGCATACAGGTCCATAAGCCACAATCAAAATTAAAAATAACTACTTGAGGCGTTTAAAGCCCAAACGTCTCTCAGTTTGATTTGTCTGACGTTTTTTTTTCGTCGGCGGGTGTGTCCGAGTTTAGATTTATAGCGTTCATTTTTATGTGCAATAGTAAATAATCCACGGGCTGTTAAATTCGCTAGCATTAGAATGCGAATTTGCGCGCGACTCACGTTCGCAAGATAAGTCAGTCAGGGTCGGCGCGGTGCCGACGCCCGGCCGTGCACCCGCTTGCGACACCCCGCGCCGCTCCATCCGAGCTGGTTAGGGTTGCCACCACTATAATATATAGTATTTTAATATATTTAGCTAATAGTACTATAGAAACATAAATTTAGCAAGACTTTATTCCCATTGCTATTTTAAACGATGCATGCACCGAAATTGCTTAGTTCGACGAAAAAAATAATGTATGTAGCTATTACAATTTAGTGTAAGTATGTAGGAAAAGAAACAAAATGTAGAATAAAATAAAGAACAAAATATGTAATCTTAGTCCACACTATAGCTAGTAGCTATGAGTGTAGAAAGTGTGTATTTTATAGCTAGTCAGTCAAAAAAAGGTAATAAAAAATTAACTATAAAACATGTGTAGGATTTTCTTTTGCTTGTATTTCCTGAAAGTACATTTTTTGCCTTTTGAAAAAATAGTTCTTTCTTATAACCAACCCTAGAACCAGCTAACCATAGGGAAAACAACACCCACGCTCAATATGACGCTGGCTGACGAGCTAACAAACATGTTTGTCAGCCGTTGTTTCTATCAACGTTTACGTTACTTATTCTAACAGTTTACCCAAAGACGATATTCGACTTTATAAATTTATTTTCATTTTCCAGTGTATTTTTAAATAAGTCGACTACACGTTCAACTCACGGTCGTTATTGAAATAGCCGGAATAGTCAAATGAAAATACTACAAAAATATTAATTATATACCAGTATCAACCTAGTAACAAAATCATTCATTTTTTATATGCATATAACATATTTTTAAAATAACCCGTATTATATTATATTCACCAATTACACCTGCATATACAAATTGAGTTAATTGAGTTTATAAATAATATTTTAGTACTTAATTACGAATTTACTAGACGTGCCCGGTGGTGCTATACTAATGAATTGTATGGGAGTTATTTTATTAATCAGACTTAACAAACAAGCATGCAGTCCACCTGATAGTAAGTGGCCATTGCCGTCCAAAGACATCTGTTATCAGCTTTGTATAAAAAAGGGTTTTAACTGAAGTTAATCACAAATGCATTGCTACTCCCGAAGGCTAATACAGTTGCCTCGTATATAAATGATAATGAAGAATTAAGCATATTCCTCTTAATTAATATTTAGGATAAACTCACTATTATATGACATGATCCACTTAGTTTCATCTATCTATCCATCAGCCCTTTGAAGTCCATTACTGGACAAAGGCGGACGTAGTAGCCCTCATTAGAGGAGTCTGATGAGGGTTTTTGCCAATAGTCACCGCGACTGTCATGCGTGTTGGTGATGGTAATGAATCTTGATGTTACACAAGAAGACGTTGCTGCCCATCTCCTGGATCTTGTCCCTAAACGTGAAGACGTGTCACGTGAAGAGAGGTGCTATTGAAAACCGGTACCATACGCCAAAAGTTGTATTAAACGCAGTTAATTGGTACGATTGATGGTGTTATACTTATTCGAAGTTATACTTGACAGAGGGTGGAGCGGCGCGCGGTGGGTGCTCAGGGAGCGACCTACTTGCAGTTCGACGACCGTGTTATATTTAGCCTCGGCTCCCGGGTTGCATCCTACACTTATTTTCCAGTGCATACGTTATCGCATGAACGCAACAGGATTTACGAGTAATCCTAATACAATCTCGGTGTTTTAACAAGAATGTGGTGATAATAGGGTATTTTATCTCTACCACTTAATCCTCACTTCACAATGCATAGAAGAGTTCTTACGTAACCTCCCAGCTGTGTAAACTAATGCTGAAACATTCCTCAATTAAACTATTTGTAACGAACTGTGGTAATGACGAGTCGCTTACAATTTTATCATTTTTAATAAATATGTTCTTGAGAATAAAAGATAACTTATTCATTAGATTGAAGAGTAGGATTCTTTTGATCCCAGCACGATTATCTAACGTGTATATACATACACACACAAATGTATGTTTACGTGTTGTATTATATTTTTCTTTGACATGTAATTTAAACAGCTTGAAGGATTCATGAATCCACAGTCAGACATGAAGTGACGATAGAAATGTTTAAATTCTGATAAAGTAAACTGGTTTTAAGAGTTCTGGCCAAAAATACTTGGAGGAGGCCTATTAACTTAGTCCTCCGGTGCAACGCGTTTCTGACCAACTTCAGACAAGACTCCAATATATTGTTGATTAAACTTATCCACGGGTGGCGGAGTATCAGGTGGACTACATGTCTGTTTGCAACTTTATTATTAAATTAATAAAAATGCTATATTTGTTACAACACTATAATTTTGTTGGCAAATTACGTTAAAACTTGAATATTGTTAAGATTTATGACATTTATAACGAGATATTAAATTATGTGATTATATTTAAATCACTTTATTCCTTTTATTAAAGAACTTACCTTTCGTTTCGGCTCACTTATAAATATTGCAGTTATTGGTATTGAACTTACCTGAAAGAAAAAAATACAATTTAAATAAAACATTGAACAGATTTTTTCAACATTATTAAATAAACATATTTATGGACAATATATAAAATAATACAATGCGAAGTAAACGCTGTTAATAAAAAACAATAAAACTAGTTTTACAATTTTAATTAGTGAATTTATTCGAAGCATATTAAAACTGTTAAAAATAATTATAAGATTATTCTCATTTTATTTTCTTGTGATGATAAGTGTTATTAATAAAAAAATAATATGCAGTTTCACGTTTTCATTATATTTTCAGTAATAAATATAGTCGATTTAGTTATTTTCAGTTATAAATATAGTCGATTGATATATATTATGATGATTGTATTGAATAACTACTAATATTAGTCATTTGCAAAGTGTGTTATCATTGTTTTCATTGAAGATTTCTTTATCGAAGTGTGATACTTATTTATTTTATCAAAAATAAATCTGCTCAGTCATAATAGTTCACGTCATGACAAAGTTTTATAAAAATTGAACAATGTGATGTAAAATAAAGTAAAAATGCGTAAATACGTACTTAATTCCTTATTATTAACTATTATACAATTGACTATTGTTAAGAAAAGAGAATGTATAACAATTAAGTTATTCTATGTAATAAGGAATTAACCGACAACGTTTCATTAAAATGCAAATTCTTGTTAGATTGAATTATCTTAATCTTAATGTATTTTAAATTAAGTTGATTTTATCTACAAAGTGAAGTTGAGATAGCCTTGTGGTTGTAGAATCTCTGAATGTTGCTGTTCAAGATTCGAATCCTAGGCAACTGTTATTCTTCGAAATTATGTTCATATTCCAAATTACCTAGCATATGCTTTAGATGAGGAAAAAAATGGGTTTTATTTTTTTAAAAAGATTCTCAATGGCTCTCAACAAGTCTTATTTGTCCAGCGTGGAAGACTATCGTCTAAATCCTCACTCTGAGAGGAGACCAGTTCCCACCAGTGGGACAATAATGCACCAACGTCGTCGGACGTCTTCGATCATGGCAAAGAGTAATGTCCTCAACATAACAGTACATGTTTATGACTCTCATGACATTTGCAGGTTTACAGCAATCCTTACAGTGAAATACTTGAAGCTAGCTCACTACTGTCAGAGTCAGCGTATTTGCCTAATTGATCAAATATATGTAGTTCAATTCGACCGCGCGGGACAATGTAGATCATACGCCTTGTGGCCAAAGTTGAAAGTTGTTTGCAATAAGCTGGCGTTCGAGTCGTTACGTTGTCATCGTCCTAATTTTGCAGTGTCCTCGTTTTTGAGGTCAGCCTCTATCGGGGCAACGAACTCGTGCCCTTATCGCGGAGGGAGCGGGGCAGGGGGGCACGGCAACTAAGCGTTTCTCGGTGTGAACTTTTAGTTAGCCTACTCTACGATAGATGGCGTTGATTTTTCATTAGTGAAAGTTTTTTTTAAATCAAGTAAATATACTAAAATAACTCATCACATAATTATAGAAATGTAGTGATATTTTTTTTAGTTTTGTTATTAATTTTACAATGACCTGAATTGACTGTAATATTTATAGGATTTATTAATCATCGTGACTCATGAAAGACTTGAAATTTCCTGTTGTGTCCGTTTAAGTGGAGTTAGCGATAGGTTTGTTGGATATGGCTCATAGTCATACCATGGTATGACTGAAGCGAGCGACTACACACTCGCGCACGCACACAGCTCCGCACCGTCGCTATGTGTTGGTAGGTACGGGCTTGGGTCGACGAACGGCAACCGGGGCAGCCTTGCTCTGTCCTCCGCGCCCTATTTCTGTCGCCACAGAGCGCCCGCTCCCCGCGCCCGCCGCTCCCCCCACAACCCTCCACTTTGAAAATTACTTACTCCAGATATGACTTTCACAGATTAGACTAAATGTGTCTTATTTAGGCCAATGGTTTTGTTGTTACTACTTGATGGCAATTACCCCAATTTTTCATTTATGATCAAGAACAAGCGATGTACGCCAAAGACAAAGAAACTACAAAGCATACGTTTCTAGAAATAAAATATTGTTACGTTTAGAAAACCGGTTAAATCAATAGTTACAGGACAGATGGCATGTTCTTAACCATTATATTTAAGGGACACACGCGACTTAAGTCATCCCAAATATTTGAAGTCCTCTGTCGACCTCTAAGAAGTGCTATTTTTCATGCTGACATAGAGTTGTTGGTAAATCTATAAAAATAAAGTTTACTATTGAATACTTGGACATTGATGTTATGTATCGTTTCGATCGAAGGTCAGCAAACAACGGCGAGTCAATAGCTTCAAGGTGCTAACGTAACTCTAGGTATTAACGACTTAGTCTTAGTGCATTATTTTCAGGTCGCGCTAAAGATTTTGCTGTTCAAATAACGAGTTTATTAAGGTGAATTAAAAAAGTAAAAGGCACATTTTAGCCTTCGAGTTCCTTAACGCCTGTCACTTATGGCACTAGTAATTTATTTGTTTGCATGGGGACATACAGTTTTTCTCCAGATCGCAGTTTTCGCAACAGTTTGACGCAATTCGCAAGGCTACGAACTATTTTTACGTCATTTTATTCAAAACAAACTGAACTTCTGATGAATGCCTAGAAAGTAGTTGCATCAGAGACACATAGAAACAACGATACATGTCATTTAAGACAGGAAGACGTCAATAAAAATAAATGCATCTTATGAAAGGGCGAAGAACGTCTAAATTGAATGGGAACTATAATAGGTGATAGTCGCATACAGTACCTACTACTTGTACATTCAACAAGAAACTATTACGAACTCTTAGTCTAAATGTTGTCTGTGTAGTAACGTCTTCGTAACAGCCTGTATTAATAGACGTATTGTATAACATTCAATTGTAATCGGGTGTCGTCAATGCATGACACGTTCTAGTGACAACTACACGTACAGGGGATGTGGCAGTGTGCGTGTGACGTGGCGGCGAACGGCTTGTGACGCCGGGTTGCGTCAACTTTTACTCGCACTTTCTCGTGCGCTTGCGCAACCACCAGCGCAATACTGGTTCACTGGACGCGCCATGGTGACAGCATTTCCCTTCGAGCCGTGAATAACCTAAACCGCAATTGCGTCACCGATTAGAACTAATAAATGTATGTTAAACGAGATAAATACCTAACTTTCAGACTGCGAATTGTGCTAAGATTATTTCGAAACGCAGCAAGAACGCAATGGAATATTCGATAAGGCATTAAGATTACTACGAGGGAACACAAATCGGCTTTTGAACTATTCATAATGCAGTCAAGATCCGTGTCAACAAACAAAGAACGTACACGCAGGCTATCGAATCGTTCTTATAGACTAGCGGGCTTATCACTGCAAGATAAATTTGTTCATCTCAAATACAATAGTGAGATTACTGAGTCGAGTAATAGTAACATTTCAATGAAAGCTAGTGGTAGGCAACGGGACAACGAGGGGGCAGCAAGCGCAGGTGGAGGGGGGTACACGAGGTACGTGCCCTAGTTTCGCACGGGTGTACGAACTCTATCGAGGTAAGGCCACCGACCGCTACGAACTGCGAGCGGATTTGTACCTTACCATGCACACTTAAAGCAGAACTTCGTTCGTACGGACAGCGACCAGCATATCGTCACTAAGTAAGTATTGATATGACACGGAGGAGTTGAGCGTGTGACGCTAGATCCAGCTGCGACACGACCTTCGCAATTATCGCCCTCGTGAGATCCGACCATACCGTCACTGCATGTTGCCACTTGGTACCTGCACCATGGAAATCTGCATAGTTATATATATTTTTTTAACCAAGTGACTTACTACGCTTAAGGTTCTACGTTCTTTGCCATTATTGATTGAAATCCGAAAGAAGCAAATATTCTCAATAAGTTCTGTTATTATTTATGCGGTCTTTAAAATCCTATATTTAATTTTCAAATTTAAAAATAAAAACTTAAGACAATATGAGCGTAAATACTAAATATACTAGATTATATTTTTAAGAAATTAGAACGAAAGAAGCAAATATTCCCAATAAGTTCTGATATTATTTATACAACATTACGGTCTTTAAAATCCTATATTTAATTTTCAATTTTAAAAATAACAACCTAATACAATGTTAATAATATTAACGCAAATATTAAATATACTAGATTGTATTTTTAAGTATTTAGTATGTTGAAACCAATGACTGGTATGGTTTAAATAGGTCAAACTCAATCAAAAAGGGAATCCGAATAAATCTTTGTTTTGGCACCGCTCTTTAGGTAAATGACGAAAATAACTTACCGAAATGTTTGTTTATAAAGATGGAAACATTGCCAAACTCAATGTTAGAAATTATGGGTATTGTTTGTAAACTTTACACGACTTCTATTTCCAAAGTACTCAGTACCTCATTATGGGCAAGTCGTTGCGTACATAAATATGGAAAGTGGAATAAGGCAGCCCTTGTTTTATCAGTTCCATGATTCCATTTATTTTTCTATAGCCTGTTGACAAAGGCAGCTGGAGCGTCAAGCGACATGAATAATTCTATTGTATTTGTATATGGGTCACGTCGCAGTTATGCGTAAACGGATGTGGCACATAGAGATGGAACAATCTTCGTAGCTGTACGGCTCTTATCAAAATGAGAAGATTGTTACAGTTTTTTCTTTGTTCTTATATTATTTTTTCTAAGCACTAGCTGAGAATTAGGTCAGCTTGCAAATAAATGTTTTTCATATAAAAGTACTGACTTTCCTTATTTTGCTTTTCTCTACAACAATATGTACGAGTATTCTATCGAATGTGTATTTTAAACAAAGTACATACACCTCCATATGTAAATGATAATCAGAAGGAAACACTGAGGTTGAGAAATAATTATGAATACAAAGCTTTATTTGGGAAATCCGGCATTTTAACCGTTGTTCCGTTGTGTGTTGTGTGCACGAGGTGCATCAGTGTAAACAACCTATAACTGGAACGATAAACTTCATTAAGACCAGCCGATGCTCGATTGTTAAATAGTTATCTAATTATGTTGTTGAACTGATAACCAATCAAACCTTTAGAAGCCTACGACCAATAATGGTATGAGTAAGAGGGAATTAACTATAAATATGACTCGCAATATTTTAAATACCCACAACATGACATATAAGTTATTTTTATAGATATATTACCCCCCAAGACAAGTTTTTCTCAACCAAATGTAAGTGGATAATACTTTCCGAAAATCCATCACCAAATTTCGGAATTATAACGTCCTTGTATGTAGTTGATCATAAGACGTATCTATCTGTAGCAGTAAATTTAAAAACTTCAATGAAAATGTACATCCTATACCACTCCTTAATTCATCAGTACATTAATGGCTCTACACTGCTTCTATGAGCCAAAAGAGATGTAACAGTGGTACTGATGATTCTCACTGAAAGAAAAAGGAAGAAAAAAACACACTTTGTTATTCACAAGAGTTCTATTAGTACAAAGCAGTACGAGGTATTCGTTAGGACGAAGTTTGCTATCTGACACTAATCAGATGCTACTATTTGCCTGTGATCAAAGCCTATCGCTTCGATCATAACTTTTTGTTTCTGCTTAAAAGCTTTTTGCAATGGATTTGCACAGATTATCACAACCAATCAAATAACCTACATGAAATCTATTTGTTCCAAATAAACACCATGGTTGTAATCTGTATGTATGTCTTAATATTATGCAAAACTCTAATGGAATTGGACACACAAATGAGTTTGTTGATGAGTTTTATTGTTTACATTAGGGAGAATTGCATAATATGTTGCTGATACTTTAGAGTAATAGTAATTACAATGTTGCATGTGAATTCCGTACGTTTCATTGCGCAAAGCAGTATGAATGTACTTTAAATTTTATATATAAACAAAATATAATTCGAATATTTACGATTCATAAACGTTACCGTATGTCTTTTTCTTATATAGGCAAATGTTATTAGTATTGATTATGATAGTTTTAAGTGGCTTTATGTAACATAGAATTATTTTAACGCTTAATAACAGTTGTGATTGAAATAACAAAATGTAGTTAAATGTAAAATATGTTACATGAAACTAGGTAACATAATTATATGGTTCGTTATGTAGCTGCTTTTGATGTTAACGTTATGATAATAATATAATAATAAAACACTTTATAATACCAAATAAAACAAAAACAAATGGAAAATATAATTTTAAAACAATATAAAAGGTGGTTTAATCGCTGACGTTAATGAGTTTTATAAAATATTAAAACTACGTAGCTACGAAAAAACCGTTGAACGTGAAAGATTAATTTGCAAAAATGCAAATCGCAAGGGTTCTACTCGACTATGAATAGTAGTAGTACTCGCAGTTAATGCATCGTAGCCTATCGTAGCATGTCGGGAGCGTGAGGTTAGTGACGCCCCGCGCCCGCCGCCCGGAGCAACAAACTCTGCAAGGTTGCAACTCCGCTATCGTCGGCGTTGGCCACAATTACGATATCGCCCGCCCTTCTCCAACAAACTGTTTTATTTTATTACATTGCTATCATATCGATATTATGCGCGAAGGTCTCGTGGATTATTAACGTCGAGTTTTACCGCTCGATCGAACACTACGTAAATAAGTACATCTCGAGTGGTTTGCTGTTGCGGATATTAAATAATGCTCGATAACCACGATTAGTATCATGTTGTGAACTTAAAATAATTTTATATATATCATATTTAAAGACTGGAAGAGAAGAGTACGTAGAAGTAGAAGATAAAGAGTTGACATATTGTATAGAAGAAGATTGAAAATATCCTATCACTAATAATGTTCTCCAAAAAAGGCATAAAGTAAAATATATAAATTAAAATTACATGTGTATCCATGAATAGTGAAATAATAAATATCTACGTTACTCATAATAAATTTAAACCACGTTACCTCCAAATTCGAATTGGGCATATGTTCAAAATATATAAGTAAAGACAAGGTTTACAATATACACTATAATGCTATTATTATATTGATGTAATGCTACTGTGTTAAGAAATAAACAAGTAACAACGTTTATTCGTAACCTACTAGCGCCATCTGTTATCGAGTAGCAAAAACATCCATACAATTTAATAATTATTTATAAGTAAACTTTATTCAATCATAGTTTTAGCTTTAGCTTTATTTAACTATTGCTAAGTAAATATTTTACTAAAAAGTAAATTGATAGTATTTGTCAACGGCTCCGCATGCAGTTTCCAGAAAAACACGCCTGGAAGTTTGTTTTAGATTCGTGCTTCACTTCATTTTTTACAGATATTTACACGTCATCTGCTTTCTTTTAATTTCCTTATATTATCGTTGGTAGTCCTCAAAACATTGTTTACTATTTTTTTAAATTTTCTTTTAAATCTGTTTCTTTTTTCAGAAATTTATACATAATAAATAACACATATAAGACCGCCTGCCAGATTCTCTGTTATTTTTCATTTCTTATATTGTAATATTACCTATCTAACTTTTCATTGTTATTAAAAATATAAGTTAAGATTTTCAGTTCATTGATGAATTATATTTAAACACACCAAATGATCCTGGATTCGGGTGATTGAACTTTCTCAGCTGAATGTATCGTAAATATGCGTGCATTTCTGTTTTCTTTCTTAGTTATCTTTTCATTTACGGTTGAAGTTGAACACGTGCGTAAAAGATACGGATTAACATAAATAAGAAATGACGTAAACGCGGGTGAGTGTAATAAACAAAGTGAGTCAAGAACGTCATTTTTTCTGTAACGGGGAGCGACGACCGCGTGAGGCTCGCGTGCGTCACTTCGCCGCGAGGCCGCCTCGCCGCAGGGCTGCAGAATTGCTGCCATTTTATATTTTCATAATCGTAAATTCACGTTTTTATGGTATTATTTCATTATGTTAGTGTCAGTTACATTCAAGTGTAATACGTATCAGAATATTTATTTTTAAATTGGATTTAGTAGGAATTAAGGATATTTAATAAAATATATTATTTTTAAACTAATTATTATATTGTAGACAAAAACAATATTTCTATTAGTTTGAAATAAACAATTCTTCAATAAATCTTGTAGTATTTTATTTATTATATAATTTTACTTATAAGTACTTATTAAATTCAAATATGTTGATTGGAAATTTTTTATTTACTTTTTAATGAGAAGTTATTGCAACTCTAAGTATTCTGTATATCCGTATTCAATACTTTTGAAAAGTTGTAAATATTCTGATATAACTAAGAAGCTATGCTTAATGAAACATGACTTTCACAGACGTCAAACTTATACAAAAGCTTTTGAAAATGTAAAGGTTTAATAACTGGCAATAAGTAATTTTGTTATCATATAATCCCTAAGAATGTTTTTAGTCAGTGATGATTGTTAGTGTGACAGTGTAATTTTTGTTAAATATTTTTATATAATCATATTCAAATCTTATTAATTACATTAGTTTGTGCGTTTTCATTTTGAAACCAATTTGACAACACAAGAGGATTAAACACAATGTTATCATTTTTATCTTAAGTTCGTTTCCTATCATTAGAATTCTAATATTCATTTAACTTAAAGTTCGGATTTGTAATGTAATTTGTTTCAGTTCAAATGTTAGTCTTTGCCATACAAGTGGCTCCATCTTACGTTAAATACTTAAACGTTTCAAGTTAAAGTTGCTGGAGACGGAGCCATCTAGCGGAATTTTCCTGAACTACGTAGGCCTCAAGGCTTTTAGGTGACGACGAAACTCACGAAAATGCTACTAGAGAACGCTTTACACTTTCAGTTGCTATGAATTATATATATTTAAGTAAGTCTGATAATTATATATAGTGCCATTTTTTAAATACAAGAAAGATAACTTATTGCAATTATTAATGTACAATAATTAACTTTTTAGGATTACGTATAATAAATAGTTTACGCTTAAAATTAAAAGCATATTTAATGCAAACTTTGACAAGAAAAAAATGCAATTATGATTTGTTTACATTAATACAATTTTCCCAGGAGATTATTGCATTTGACTTGTCTTAACACAGACTCGTACGTGCCTGTGACAGTTGCTTCAAGTATTGCATGTATTTGCGATATCGTACCAAATGTCAAGCACTTTAGAGAGTAGTTTATTAAAAATATGTTTTTTATGACCGACTACGCGCGCCACAAAGCGGTCACCATACCGGTCAGAGACGCAGTGGGTGCCTGGCCAGATAAGCATTATGAAATTGGATTTTTTCGGGGGCTGGATGTATGTGTATTGCGAAAAATCCTTATGTAGAGCTATGAGTATAAAAAACATTGTGATATGTGATCATTTATGCCTCAAAAAGCAACGATCAACATACGCTCACTACAGACATGGTTACAAATGAAGAGAGAATCTAATGGTCGAGAATTTCATTAGAAATTATTGTATGTGGTATTAATAGCACACAATTTTGAATAGAAGCTTGCCTAGTAGAGCAAGATTGTAATAAGTTGTTCACACGATGCTACTATTTTTTATTGCTTTTATATTATCTATTGTGAGTAAAAAACGAGTATCGACGGGCGATAGGAATAAAATAAAAATTGATTGATTATTTCATTATAATAAGCCTAAATAAAAACATTGAATTACAAGTATGTATTTCATTGTTTGTAATTATAGATTGTGCTATTAGCACAATCAATGGGGACTTTTTGAGGGGAAGTACAGTATTAGCCTGTCTTCAAAAAATACGAAATCAATTTCATACAAGGGAATAACTGCCAGATTATACATATAATAACTCTACCTACCTAATATGGAGTGTTTGGATTGCTGCACTTATAAATGCACTAAATGAAAATAAAAGTAAAATAAACACTTATGCTTAATGTAAAAAGATGAGTTAGAAAAGATCTGGAATGATAATAATTGTACCTAGTTTATTATCGTTACGTTATACGTATTTCAAATGTAAATTATTAGAGTTAACCAGACTAGACGTTTCCCGTGGCTCCGGCCGCTTTGGTCACGTTTACCACAGCAATGACAATCTTACGCTTAATCCAGGTAAAATAAGTATGCTAAATTTCATCGAAATCAGACAAGTTTTTTTTTCCGGGAAAGAGTAAGAAACAAAATATATCCTTACAAACTTTCGCCTCTATAATATTAGTAAGATTTTCCTATGCTACGTGTCGTTCAAAAGAAAAAGTTACACACTCGGTTACTTTATTTATTCTTAAATTTTAATGAGTCTAAGTTTTCCCGACATTTCATATACATACCTAGTAAAAATGTTTTTAGCTTTTACTATACTGTCATTGCATAATATTTGGGTATAAGTTTATTATTACTGGGAAGAGAAGGTCTAATTCTTAATGTTATTTTGAGATAGAACAAATAAGTTTTAGAAAATAGCTCCAATAATTGTCTAAAATTATCGTTACTGGTTTGTGGGAACAGAGACAAAATATAGGTGAGTATAACTTGAAATTGTATCTAATGCTAATAAGTACACACGCCTAAAAATGTAGCAATATTTATCAACAACTGGAAAACAACCAACAATTGTCGTTTCGTGGAAAATTGCTAAGTGCAACGTGCATGGTCCAGTCGGTAAATTAGCAATGACTTCTATAAGCATCTTCCTCATTCGCATGCACTCATAAATTGAAGTATAAATAAATAACCACGTATAACCTCCAATCGACTTTCTGACTATCGTTCGGAACAAACACACGACTGACCTACAAACAGTCGCGTACACAGTAAGATCCTTATCTGTCCTTTTCCTACCCCAACATTCCAGCATGGTGCGGTAGAGACGGAGAGTCTCGTTACGATGACGAGCCCGTGCTCTCAATGTCAAGTTCACCTATTATTATTAGTTCTCAATGCCACTAAACATACGTAACTATAATAGCATAGCGTTGGCTTAGCAAAAATGTTTACATCGAGATGGTTTTTAGTATTTATTACGGAACTGAATACCTATGCAAATTAACCGACTTTTTTGCAAAATAATATCTTGTGTAATAAGTTTATAGGTTGAACAATTGTGATATAATAGCAGATAATAACAAGATATTCAATTCGTTCGCAAATTATCACATTTTCTTGTAATTGAACCTTGAATGATTTCTTATCAATTTCAAGGAAAAGTTAAGGATCTAAGTTTCCCGAGATTGTTTGATCCTTATATATCAATAAAAAAATACATTCTTACATTCTTCATTATTTGACAATAACGCAATATATCGTACAGTAGTTTTGTTTACTTATTTTACTTAAACGTTGAAAAAAAAACATCAAAACTGTTGCAAATGTTGTCGGACGCTTTTATTAATATTTATATTGCTGATTGTTGCCAAAATTTGTTCCATTAACGCTACTACTGCGTGTGCCAATATGTAGTAAATTTGAGATCAAGAGATTAATGTTACAGGTATTAGCAGATTATTTATTTTAAAGATGAACGAATCTGTAGTGATTCTCCTGCGGTGACACGTCTGCCACGCCTATTTTGTATTTTAGCTATATAAAGCTGCTATATTCTTGGATTTAATTATGGGGTAAACTGAAAATTATATGAATACACCTATTTCTAGCGTAAAAACAGTTACTGGGTGTGGTTGCCGACTCACTTATATATGAGGCGACCATGTCAGTCCTCAGGAGTAGCAAAGCATCTATGATTGGCTTCAGGTAGCTTGTTCAGGTAACCTGTTCTGTATGAAGTTGCTTACAGATGTCTATAGACGGCAGTAACTATTTCCATCAGGTAGACTGCATGTTCGTTTGCTATATTAATCAGATAAATAAAAAAAGAGTATCGAAGTCTGATTAGGTCTTGTCACTTATTTGGTGACTTAAAGTCGATACATTTGCGCGCTCGTTTGTAGCATGAAATGATCGTTTGTCAATTTTTTGAATCAAATGATTAAGTTGGAATAATTTTTTGCATTAAACGCATTTTATATCTAATTTTTTGTATGAACTATTGTAAGTACGTTTGTTAGTCAACGTTACTTTTGTATTTGAAATGTTGAGCTTAGTCAGTGTTCAAAATTTGACGGTTATTAAACTCAAATAAAAACACAGACATAATTCTCAATTTCAATACATTATATTTTATTTCATAACACAAGTAATATTAAAGACCACAGTCTATTACGATAAGCAAATGGTATGGTGTGCCATGCTTTTTTTAGTGTACTTTTTATGCAGTTTTTGAACATTTTATTCTGCGCTCCTCTCTATATTATTATAGATCTACTATAAATCTGCCAAATTTTATACTTCTCCGTCCGTATAATTTTCGTAAAAATGGATACAAACTTTTGGTTCGACTTATTAATATATATATTGATAGATGTTTTTACAAATTGTAATAACTTGGTGTTTGTTTTTGTCATTAGAAAAGGTGACAAAGGATTTAGAGCGCAATCAACTGTAAAGTAAGCGACAGTGGGGAAGGCGTAATGAGACAATGTATAAATCCTTTTACGCAGTAGACTTTTTGTTGAGGGTCATTGTCAGCTCTTGTTATTCTGTTAAAATAAATATCCTTTGGTGTATAAAAATAATGTTTCGTTACTTTTTAAATCAAACCTATTTTTGTTAAAAACACAGGCATTATTACCATTATGGTCGTATTATTTTCCCTTAGACGGTCTCATCTGTTTTATGAATATGAGGTTTAGGCCTTCGTGCACAATATAGGCCATAGTACGAACTGATGGACCACACTTCTTAGAGGATTCCACGAAGATCTTTCAGATATGCAGATGTCGTACAGATAGTTTCTTTATTTTTAATACAAGTGGTACTTTTAAAGGGGCATATTAGTAACGTAACCACGTTATTAATATGCCTCTAAATAGTAAATTTCCATCGAAGACATTCAATGGAATCCATTATTGGAGTTCACAGATCACAAATGTGTTAAAATCTTTTGAGAATATAGTGAATTCAGATTTTTGTACATTAAAAGTTAACCGTTGATATTGTCTTTTGAATATTTTGTCAAAAAAACTTTTTGAAGTAAATTTATTGTTCTTCTATAAGGAATTTATACCTTACTAAGCTTGTTTCTATTATGGAAAAGTGCGAGAAACAGCTTATAAAACTATAATCAATTCATATATTTCGTCTCGTAAAAGCAGATTAGAACTATAACTGAACGAACGCTTAATATTTTTTTTATTTTATAACAGAATTCTTAACAGTTGATTATTCAATACCACGGTTGAAAGTTTTTTATTCCGAAAAATGTACAGACGAACTCTACACATTAAACATAAAGTGAGCACGCGCTCACTTTTATAATGAGTCTGCTGACCTACGGCAAGGTCACTTTGAAAGAGGGAAAGATTGCGAAAATTCGCCACTCATTACTCATAGTAGCATAAATAGAACCAAACCACATTCATTTGTAACTGATAACATAAATTGTGCAATCATGTTGTTGATTTTCAAAATAAAAATAAGTCCAATATATCCAAATAGGTTTCCTCTTTATAACCCTTATTAAAAGGGAGACTTGTATGCCGCCAAGTGCATATCGAAGTTTCCTCACTAAAGGTTCCGTAGTAGGCCGAATCATTCATTCGGCAGCAAATAAGTTTTTGTTTATATTGTATAATAATTTTGTTTGTATAAAGGCACTGTAAAAAACAAAGTTATATCTGCCTTGCTAATCTGAATAGCGTTTTTGTAAAAAATCCATATCTACCCTTCCTCGAATAAGCTTTAAAACCTTCTCGTAGTACGTAAGTAGTCTCGTAAAAATAAAAAGTAGTGTCATATGGACTGGTGGACGGACAGAGAGACAAAAGGTCAGACAGATAGACGAACAGGACGAAATTGAAGGGCTTACATTCAACCACGTAACCCTAAAAAAGTGCTGGGTTTTATTTTCTTCCAAAAAAGATCGGGGGAAGTTAAATTTGCCACGGCGCCCTCTGCGCATTCCCTTCGACGTAATAACGGAATTAAAGTTACTAGGGTGCTTTGGTCACGAGGGTGAGGATCGTGCATATCTATGCGTATGCATACAGTTTTGGCTATCCTTAGGGAGCACACCCCTTCCCCCTGATATCTTAAGGAATGCTTCGGTGCTCTACTGGTATTATTGTATAGATATTTGAAATTTTAAAACTTTGTAAGAATACGGCTGTGAATTTGGCATACATGTTTACATTAGAATAGTTCAAATTTACAGTACAAAATTTGTGGATCTCACTAACCTAAAGAAACATTTCTATTGAATCGAAAGTATGGACCGACTTCAGGCGGGCCCAACAAAATGGAATCTAATTAACCCTCTTTAATTAAATTATATTTTGCAAAATAAATAAGATATTATCAAAATACCTTTGACGATGGACTATATTACACTAGGAAACTAATCTATTTGAACAGATGTCGTCAGGGCCGTAGTTCCCTTCCGTGTACGTGTTATAAAATAACCAAGAATAACATTCATCATGCACAGTCATCCTTTGTAAAGATGATACTAAATTATCTTACGAAATATTAGTTATAATTATGATTAATTGTCAAGGAATTAATTTTTATTAAACTAGATGTTTCATCTACCACATGAAGTGGAAGATGTGAAGTGATAAAACCGTAAAGTATTTTTATAAATTAAATAAATTTGCTTTACTATTTTATACGTCAGTGTCAGATCCAATTACTAGAGTGATTATAAAGATCATAAACATAATCGTATTTCTTAACGTTAAATGTTTTTACATTGTTTTTACTAGATTAAAAGTAACAAACAAGCTTTCGGTTCATCTGATAGTAAGTAGTCAATGCTGGTTACGGACATCTATAATCAACTACAAATTGAAGAGGGCTCTACCTGAAGGCGATCACAGAATCTTAAGATCTAAAATAATCGGGTCGTATGTAATTCTAATCACAAAAATCGAAATAAGATAGATCTATAATCCTTGCGCAACAATTTGAACGCGTCGAATTCCATTATTTTCCTCCCGTAGGCAGTAGAGCCAAACCCCAATTCTGTATAGACAGCGAGATGGCTAGTGGGTAGATAGCGCGTGCAGCGGGCGGCAGTGGGACGGGGCGGTTGAATGTCGGGCAAGGGCGGCGGAGTCACGGCCGCCGATCAATACTGCACTGGGAAGTGCGTAGCCGCCCGCCCGGCGCGCCGCGCCGCACCGTGCACTACGCTAGTACGGGACTTACGAAATTTTCGGTGTTGACTGTTTTACACACACATGTAAATATTGCGTATATTAGTTTTGTGTTGCGATGTAAACTTTTTCTCTAATATTTATTATTTCATTATTATTATACCTACCTAGAGAAGGTAGGTATAATAATAATGAAATAATAATTTAAATTAAAAAGTGATTCGATGTTTTTATTTTTAATGGTGTACCTTTCAACCATTTCTACTAATACTTAGTACCTGGAAGAGGATTGCCTGCATAAATAATACTTCCAGGAAACTTTAGATCCCGAGAAATATCTAAAGCAATTGATTATTAGTGGAAATAGGAATGAAACACGTGTCACACGCTTTACGTTTATATGTCACAAGCTTTATATTAATAACACGCTTACGATATATACATATGAAACGTTATATAATTCATCAAATAGT
>DWLI01000002.1:0-72548 GCA_018249915.1 Cecropterus dorantes dorantes
CCGAATGTCAACCTAAATACTTAAATTTGATTACATCAATAAAGATTCACGTAATTACAATGGAGAACAGGATTGTTACAAAACCTTATTAGTGTCCGTAACAGGACCTAGTTTTATATTAGCTACTTGTATGTTTATATTGGTAGGAATAATTTAATAAAATAACTGTCGATGAATATTTGGCACGTGAACTCTAAAAGAACTCTGTACGTATCTAGAGCAATAGTTCCTAGGTTTCACTTCCGCTATTCTGTTTCCTCTTTACGTTTTGTTGAACTATATATTGAAACTATATACTATTATTGCCTTTTATTGACATAAAAGTAAATAATCGGCCCACGTATAGTGACCAAGACTTTGATCCCCATGTTATCTTGTTGACGCTACCTTGAGATATTTGCTGGATCAAGAGAACTTTCGCGGGATCGCTGTGCTAGCCACATTAAGAATTGGACGTACAGTATATCCTACATAAAACTCCTTAAAGTTGAAATTACTTCAAATCAGACAATTTTTAATAAAATTGCATATTAATTTATTACACCTTTCAGAACAATCTGTTTCCTTATACAGTGTTGTAAACAAGAAATTAGATCATCAGGAATTGAAGCAAAAATAGAAATGAAATGTAATACGTGTTACGTGTCAAGTGCTATCTGTAATAGTGGTACAATGACACTCAAGTACAGCTATGCGCACAGTCGTGCAGTACACATATAAACAGGGCTGTTAGATTGTATTATTATACACGAAAACTGTTTAGGTATCTTTAGTACCCTCTGTAGCGAAACACTTTGTTTATAGATATAAATACAAATTTTGACAACTTACAAACAAATTGACATAATTTAAATGAGCCAGTATTTAGTTTTAGACTGAAATAAGAACATGTTATGAAATGTTATCAATGGACAATTGGCATTGCTTATTTTTTCAATGCTGTTTCTTTGTCAAAGCGCGTAAAGGCGTGATTTAAAACACTATATTCTAATATTAATATATTATTGATTATGAATAGAACAGGTTGTTCCGTATGTCAAGTTGTAAAATAATCCAATTTCACTGTAATTTCAAAAAGAAACAATATTAAATAGATTACCTCCTTCTTTCTGAAGTTGATTTGAAATATATAGTCATATTTACCAACCATATTTTTTCCTGTTGGCAGCCCTGTACATAACGAGATATGTTATTAAATTTACCGCACATTAGTCAAACGGGGAACAGCGAATAAAAAGAGTACCACGTGCAGACAATATAAAGTAGGATTGAAATTTATGTTATAGGTCTGTGTGAAATAAAGTTTTGTCTGACTATTATACGAGTAAATGGCCATTCACAGTTAGGTGACCTCACAGCAACCTTCGCCTTTATCTCTGGTAAAATTTAAAGCGAAACCTTAAACCAAAATACATTCAGAGCTGGATATAAAGTTTTGTCAAATAATCTGACCATTTGAACGCGCTTTGCTGTTTGCAAGCTTTGTATTTACGTATACAATGTTCGTAGTACAACAATTAATAATGTTTTTATTAACTACTTAAATGCAAACTAAAAATACATAAAAATAAGTACATAACCAT
Source organism: Cecropterus dorantes dorantes (assembly GCA_018249915.1). Classification (NCBI taxonomy): domain Eukaryota; kingdom Metazoa; phylum Arthropoda; class Insecta; order Lepidoptera; family Hesperiidae; genus Cecropterus; species Cecropterus dorantes. The sequence continues at coordinate 1,584 of DWLI01000002.1, forward strand.
TTACGTAACATGAAAGGTAGTTTTATTATAGTTTGATATATTAATCCCAAAAAAGATTTGCATGCTACACTTATTACTTCTGGGTATGAATTTCATTCGGAAGTAAGCTTTATAACGTTATGACTGGGGTTTATCAAAAATTATCTGTTGTATATAAATGTGAAGATGAAATGGCTTTTAAACACTTATCGGCTTTAATTGACATACACAGTTATGTACATATCCATGTTGACGTCGTTAAAATCGTAAATGTTAATGTTAATAGTTTTCTATTTTGATAAATTTCTACAGCCTTCTTTGCTATTTTATTAGCACATACATAATTTTTATATAGTTATATAGCACAATAGCTAATAGCCAATAACCCAAAACAATTATAAATTATTATGAGGATCCCTTTCATCTTACTTTTGAATTTTCTAATGACATCCGCTAAAATAATGAAAATTGATGAAAATTTCTATCACTTCCTAGAGAGATGAATAGGCGTACAACGTAGGCATGTACTAAACTCAAACTCACGTATGATGTTATACTTAAACAACAAATAAGTATTTATGAAACTAGCACCACCTAGGTATCAGTAATACTAACGTTTCTGCACACATAGTACTACACTGTAATTAATATGGAAATGCAGAAAGACACACACCACCACCACGATATCTATCAGACATCAGTCTGGTCGGGGTCAGACCTCGAACCCACTATGTGTCAGAACGGCATGATGACCGCTCGGTCACGCGGGTTGTCATAACAAAATTCCCTTGCGTGACAATTTATACCAGGGATGGCGAACCAAAGGCACGCGTGCTAGTAATGTCACGCGATACAATATTTTCGGCACGCCACGTTTCTTCTACCTATGCTTATGAATTATTTTTTAGATATGAACTACATTTAAGACTCGTTTAAAAACCGTTTGACGGATGACTTAACCCTGCCAAAATTAACCCAAATATCAGTCATATGATCTTTAACAACAGAATTCACACTTACATGTGTTACTTTAGTTGGAACTACGCAAATAACAGACACATCACAAAAGATTTTTTTGTAATTAATAAAAACTAAATAAAGAATTCAGGTTGATATTTAGTGCTATTTTCCTAATAGTTGCGAAATCAAAATTACTTGACGGCACGACTATGACTTCATAAAACATTTCTCTAGGAAAACGGCACCTTAATACTATAGGTTTGCCACCCCTGATTTATACCATTCAATTCCTACCGCAAGCCGCATTATAGAACTTCGTTCCAATAATATATGTACGTTTGTACGACGATCATATTTATAATGGGATGTGTTATTTGTTTCAGAGACCATGTACATAGAAACCTTGCCGCTCGTGGTTTGGACGCTATTAGTCACAACATCGCAAGTAAGTTATAACTTTCATATCTAATTTATGCTACTAGCACGATTTTAGGCATTAGATCTGTGCTAAGAATTAATTATAACATTATGAAGGATTATCCAAGTATTAAGTATTACGCTAAGTGCATACGTAAAGATTTTGGCTGTCCATTATATAGAATACTCTGATAATTATTATAATACTTATATATTTTTTATTCGAATACGTTATGTGAACTACTTACAATTAGAAACCTCACTAGTAACCATATGAATATGTTACCACTATAAGGCAATCTTCAACGTGATTGAAGTCACATGTGAAAGCTGGTTCATTTGTATTTAAATAGTAGTCTTCAGCTTCTGTCGCACCAACACCATTGTTTTTGATGTAGAGTTGACCAATAGAATCCTTTGAGTACTATCGTCTATTTTGCCCCTATCTGGTTCCAATGATTCTTCATAGTCTTGTTATCAAAATTTTACCGAATTAAATGCAAAAAAATGAAAAGAGACTTTCATACAAGTTAAACAGTAGAACGTAACAATGCCTTCAATTCCCATTAAAATAAATTTATAGCAAGATCGTTTGAAAATTGACAATAGCGAACATTAAAAATTCGAAATACACGAAAATCACTTATACAGGAAAAAAGATTTTTCTAATTTTCAATATTTATCTTTTGACATAGACTATTTACATGAGTGCTTCCGTATTTAACAGTGTTAACGTAAAGGATGATTGTTTTTATCAGAATTTTGAATAAATGTAATTTAATTAAGTTAAGTGATTTTTTGAAGTTAAGTATTCTTTCTTATGTTTCACATTTTGTATTTCTGGTCATAGAGCAATTGCGAATTATAAATGTTTATACGATGTCGTTATTTGGTAATCTATAGAGCAATTAGGCAGGTAATTTTTAGGATAAATTGTTACAAAATTACGTATTGCAATTTAATGTTGAGTTGTGAGAGTAGCTTGGCGATCAACATTTTTTATTTTAATATTAATAAGAGGTACGTGATTTTATGTAATTACATTTTACCTCTTTTAACCCTTAAAGTGATGAGAATTATATTCATACCGCATATATTGAATCCTTTGTAACATATGCGTAATTAAAATGAATTTGTATATACACTGTATGAATGTAGCTACTCTTAATGAGTAGGTAATGATGTTTGTTTTAATGCTATAGTAACAGTAGTCTATTGGGGTTCCCCCGACGTCAATCATGCGTGACTAGTGTGACCAATAAGTTATCTGCCTACCTACTTATCTGATCGTAGTCATGTCAAATGCATTCATTACAATATCTTCTGTTGCCAAAGCAAATAAATAATATATGAAGTCCTCTTATAATATGGTTGAAATTAAATGTAGTAAAATTATTGATTAATTATTACAAGAATGCGAATGCGTTCTTAAAAATATAATTTGTCCATCGTTACTTCAAATCGTTCAATATTTTTCTGAAAAATGTCCAATCCGTCAGAAAGTATGTTACAAAAATGTTAATTGATTCATTCACAGGTAGCGACGCAAAGCCAGTATGGAATAGGTTTAGGAATAAAACGAGAAGTATTTTTCTTAAATTTAGAAGACGGCTATTTTGGCTGTCAAGTAAACGAATCGACACAAATATTACAATTATATGAATTATCAAAATTATGCGACGGCGTGCCGGATTGTTATAAGTCATCTGATGAACTTAGAACAGAGTTAAAATGCACAGGTATGTTAAATTGTTCGTAAAATATGTAATTATAATGTTACGGTTGGTTGACTACAGTCTAATTAACAATTATTATATATTTTTAGACGATTGTACCAAAGAAGATGGCGCACGTTGTATAAATGGTGCTTGTCTAAACGGAGTGTGCCATTGTAACGATGGGTTCGGCGGCTGTAACTGTCAAGAACCTGGTTTGTAAACTTCTATTTAATTATCTTGATCTTTCCAGAAATTCTCTAGTTTTCTTTATCTAGGTATCTCAATCTTGTTCATCGTAAAAAAGGAAAATTTTTTTTTACAAGATTAAACGAAAACTTTCTTCCAATATGCATAAATCTTTTATAAGTTCCTATTTTTAAAAGTATCTCGTTGATTTTTATATAAACATGTTTTCTTCTCAGATGTAAATGAATGTAAAGATAGGCCATGCGACGTTTTTGCACACTGTACCAATACGGTAGGAAGTTTTCAATGCTCGTGTTTCCCGGGTTACGAAGGCGATGGATTCAGTTGCAGAGGTATTCATTGTTTCATTGTATTGTTTCATGTTTGATTGCCTAATCTAGTACATATTTACTTTATTGCATTATTTAAATTATAGATATAAATGAGTGCGAAGATCCAGCGATAGCTGCACGATGTGTTCAAAACGCAGAGTGTTGCAATCTTCCTGCCCATTTTATTTGCAAGTGCAATCGAGGCTTCGAGGGCGATGGCGAAGAAGAATGCAGAGGTATGTAACGTCGTTGCTTTAACTGCTGCGTTGTAAAAAAGCTTTACCCATTACGTCACGTGAGAATTGGGGCAAAATAAAATCCGGCGTATTTCTTTTAAAAATGAATTCAAATGTTATTAGTAAAATGTGTTGTTTTAGATATTGACGAGTGCCGAAGACCTGGCGCTTGCGGAGTTAATGCCATCTGCCAGAACTATCCTGGAAACTATACGTGTGCGTGTCAAGCCGGCTATACAGGAAATCCCTTCGATGGCGTAAGTATAATTTACAATCCAACGAATACACTTATTCGCATTATAAGTGACGTAGTTAATCTGTCGTTGCCTTTCACTTTAATCTTTAAATTATGGATTAAAAATATGTTTTAGTGTGTGGACGTCGATGAATGTGCTAACGGCGAGGCGTGTGGACCAGGCGCAACTTGTCGCAATTTAGCTGGTGGCTACGAGTGCAGTTGTCCACCAGGCTACGAAGGCGACCCTCGTGTAGGCTGCCAGGATCATAACGAGTGCTCGCGAGTTTCGTGTGGCCGCGGTGCTGTTTGCGAAAATCTTCCTGGAGGACACCGCTGTGTTTGTTCTCCAGGTTTTACAGGCGACCCTAACTACGACTGTCTTGGTAAGGATTTTAGCTTTGCAATGGTATTTTCGCTCACTTTTAACTAAACCTGGTTTTTGTGGTCTAACGCTTCATGATTAATAACTTTTAATCACACAGTGGCGTGTATTCTCGCTGAATACTACCGCACGTGGATGCGCGGTAGCTTCACGCTTTTATTAAATCACCCTAACAGTATTTTTAAATACTCGAATTTTGCAGCGAGATTGTCTTCGGGGCTCTTCTGCGGTCTATTGTTTACTTCGTTAATTCAAATGTCGATATTCTTGAATTTAAGCGCAAATACGTGACCATGTGCGTTTTTTCCTTTCTTGTTGTCTTTTCTTTTCCTCTTATTTTTCATATTTCATCGTTTCTTCAGCAACTTTTCTCAATTGTATGTGTGCCAGTATCTTCCTCTTCGTAGTGGCTGTTGGAGTATCTACTACGTGCGTATGTGCTTATACATTTATATTTAAAAGTTAGCAATTATAATAAGATATGAGTTGTTTGTTATACCAGACGTGGATGAATGTAAGAGTAGCGAGCCAGTTTGCGGTGAGCACGCTGTTTGCACCAATACAGTGGGCAGCTTCATTTGCACCTGTGAACCCGAATACACGGGAGATGCAAGTGTTACCGGCGGCTGCCACGATATAGACGAGTGTGAAATACTCGAGCGGCCCTGCGGATCGCATGCCATTTGCGAGAATGCTGCTCCAGGATATAACTGTATTTGCCCTCAAGGATATAGAGCTAAACCGGACCCTCAGATAGCTTGCGAACAGGTACATAACATTCGCTATTATTCATAAAACTATGCATTTTACAAGTGTTACTTAATAATATTTTATTACAGATGGATGTCAAAACGTTATGCAAATCAAATTTCGATTGCACAAATAATGCCGAATGTATCGATGAACAATGCTTTTGTAAGCAAGGGTTTGATGCTAAAGGGTCTGTATGCAATGACATTGACGAATGCAGTATAAGTTCAAAATGTGGAGATAACGCTATATGTGTTAATGCACCGGGAAGTTTTAGTTGTGAATGTATACATGGATTTATCGGATCACCACCAGAAGTTCCATGTAGAGCACCGTGTGAAGATGTTAAATGTGGTGAACATTCTTACTGTAAACCTGATGGTACCGATGCGTATTGCGTATGTGACGAAGGATGGACGTTTGATCCAAATGATATAGCTGCTGGATGCATTGATATCGATGAATGTGATACTGCTTTGGGACAAGTTGGGCGTTGTGGTCCAAATGCTCGTTGCAGCAACACATTAGGCAGTTTTACATGTCAGTGCCCTGATGGATACACAGGAGATGCTTTTAAACAATGTCTGGATATAGACGAATGCCAGAATGATAATACTTGCGGAGTCGGAGCCGAATGCATTAACCATGAGGGTTCATTTGCTTGCAAGTGTCCCGAAGGAACGATTCCAGATCCAGACGCCAGAGTAAGATGTTCAGAAATACTAACTTGCAAATCAGATAATGACTGTCCTGGAAACGCTCTATGTGATCCCAATGCAAAATGTGTTTGTCCAGAACCAAACGTCGGTAATGAATGTCGCCGTAAGTATTCCTTCGTGTTATGAAATAGTTTTTTCTTGTTTTTAACGAATTAAAATATTACTACTTTATTGATTTATATTCATTTAACATCACTTATTGACTAAATTTTATTGATTATATTTCATTGCAGATCCATGTGAAACGTTACAGTGTGGAAGCAATTCGGAATGTCTACTAAATGAGCAAATAGCCCAATGTCTTTGCAAAAGTGGATTTACTGGAGACCCAAAATCTCCTAGTGGCTGCCAGGATATCAATGAATGCGATGCAAACCCTTGTGCTCTAGGAGCTGTATGTAAAAATCTACCTGGACAATTCCAGTGCGAATGCCCAGGAAGTTTCACCGGAGACCCATACATTGATGGATGTGTTGGAAGTAAGAAACCAAATGAATGCAGTAACATTAATCCATGTCCACAAGGTGAACAATGTATTCCCCATGACGGTGAAAATGTTTGTATCTGTTCTCAAGGATTTGCACGCAATATCGAAACTGGTTTATGTGAAGATATAAATGAGTGTACACAGCATGGGCGAACTCCTTGCGGCTTGAATGCTATCTGCAAAAATTTACCTGGCAGTTATGAATGTAAATGTCCAACGGAATACGGAGGCAATCCATACCATCTCTGTGAAATATGTAGTGACATAAATTGTCAGTGCCAACCACCATACAAAGTAGTTGATGGAAACTGTGTACTTGCCGGCTGTAGTAAAGATAAGAAATGTGAAAAAGGAGCAGAATGTATAATGATATCCGATGGAGTGAGTTACTGTGCTTGTCCTGCTGGCTACTCACATACTACTGATGGCGCATGTGAAGATATTAATGAATGTGTTTCTGGACAACCGGCTTGTGGTTTTGGCGCTGAATGTATTAATACACCTGGATCATTTACTTGTAAATGTCCACCTGGCTACGGTCAAGATCCGATTTCTGGACAATGTAGTTTAAATCAAAAACGTTGTATAAGCGATACAGATTGTTTTGCTAACGAAAAATGTATACAACCAGGTAAATGCGTATGCCCACCTCCATTCTATTTAGACGTTACAGATGGTCAAAAATGTAAAAGTCCTTGTGAAAGGTTCGTTTGTGGGATAAATGCCAAATGTACTCCAAGTGATCCACCAAAATGTATGTGCATGCCTGGATACGAGGGAGACGCCTATACGGGTTGTACTAATAGAAATGAATGCCATAGTGCTCCTTGTGCGTATGGAGCTATATGCCATGATCAAAAAGGCGGCTATCAGTGCGTGTGCCCTCAAAACATGGTCGGCGATCCCTATAAAGGCGGCTGTAAGTGCAAACATTTATTTTTTGTTTTATTAAACGTCCTGTTATGATTTTGTTATACTTACATTTCTTTATGCTTCAGGTACTGTTGAAGAAGGTCCATCCCAAAAACAATTGTGTAATCAAGACAGTGACTGCCCCAACAATCTTGCGTGTTTAAACCGCGCATGTGTGTCTCCATGTTCTACTGTATTATGTGGACTTAACGCTTTTTGTGAAGTTGACAATCATGCTGCATGGTGTCGCTGCAACCCTGGATATACAAAGCCAGAAGGAGGAAAGTGCATATCAGGTAAGATTTTTTTACATATGAACTTACATACATACGCCCAAAAAACATTACACACCTTCTGACGCAGTTGAGTGAAACAAGAGCAAAATAAATGTTTCGTATTATTGTTTAAGGCTGTGACAATTACTCATGCGCTCCGGCTGCTCAATGCATAATATCGAAAAACGGACCAACTTGTGTTTGCCCTGAAGGGATGGTAGGAAATCCATTCCCTGGTGGAGCGTGCAGACGAGATGTTTGTGGACCTGGTTTGCCTTGTGAAAACCCACTAACATGCATAGCAGGCCGATGCCGCCAACGCTGCGAGGGCGTAGTTTGTGGTATAGGAGCGTCATGCGACGAAAACAGCGGTCGCTGTGTTTGTAACTCATTTTTCGTTGGAAACCCCGATTTGTTATGTATGCCACGTAAGTAATACAAATACTTTTCAAGTATAATAATTATGTAATTAGCCAGTATAATAATTGTACTGCTTGGTTGTTCTTTCGCGATATATACTTTTAAATTTATTATATTAATTTCAAAGGATTTACCTTACTTTAAGTAATGTTTTTTGCTGAAACACAACCTAATAAATCTAATAATGTTGCCTTTATTACAGCTGTTGCTCCTCCAACCTGTGAACCTGGATGCGGTCAAAACGCTCACTGCATTTATGGCCAAGTTAATACCTGTAAATGTGACAAAGGCTACACTGGAAATCCATACTCCAAATGTTTACCACGTAGACAAATAACTTGTGCTACAACGTCCTGTGGAGTTAACGCTGTTTGTCAACAAACTAAATCACATGTAGAATGCTTGTGTCCTCCAGGATACATCGGAAATCCAAATTTGCAGTGCATAGATATTGATGAGTGCAGTTCAAGGCCTTGTGCTGAAAATGCAATTTGCATAAACACACCTGGCAGTTTTAGTTGTATATGCAAAAGCCGATATGTTGGTAATCCGTATGAATTATGTACCCAAATATCAATTGCTAAATGTACCGATGGAAATATTTGCACTTGTTCCCACAATACCACTTGTCCTGATGGATTTGTATGTGAAAAATCTAGATGTGTGGATACGTGTAAAACCATGATGTGTGGCCCGAAATCCGTGTGTACTGAAGGAAGATGTGTGTGTCTTCCAGGGTATACGGGTAATCCCCATGATTTGTCTCAAGGTTGTAGTATTGACAATAAATGCGTCACAGATGGCAATTGTAAAGATTCTGAAATTTGTTTCCAAATAAGTAAATCAACTCGTAAATGCGTAGACTCTTGCAGTAAAATCCAGTGTGGACCTAATTCGTTATGTGTTAGTGCTAATCATCAAGCACATTGTATTTGTACTGAAGGTTATGTAGGAAAACCCAGCGATGTTAAATCGGGATGTCATTTACTACGTAAAGAGCCTAACGAAGTCGAATGTAACGTAAACAGTGATTGTACTGAATCGCAAATATGTGTTGCTGTGGATGGTTCATCTAACAAATGTCTCGATCTATGTTCCACGATAGCCTGCGGTGCCAACGAAGTTTGCAGAGTCGTAGACAATAGCGCCCGTTGTGATTGCAAAGATGATTTTCTATGGAATCCTGTTACTTCTGCGTGTGAGCAACCATCTACTCCTAACTGCAAAGAAGATCTGGACTGTGATGACAATAGATCTTGTCAAAAAGATGTCCTGGGAGTAAAAAAATGTATTGATACATGTTCAGTTTTTACGTGTCCTCAAAATTCAAAATGTGTTACGAAAAGTCATAAAAGCCAATGTGAATGTTCTGATGGTTTTGTAGGTAATCCTAATGACCGTGATGGATGCATAGCTATCAATAAAAATCAATGTACAGATGATGCACAATGCAGAGAAAGCGAAGTATGTAAAAACTTGGGAACATATAAAAAATGTGTACCTGCTTGTCAACAAGTCATCTGCGGTCCAAATGCGTTATGTGTCACAAATAATCACGTTGCTCAATGCCAATGTCCTTCAGGTCCGTTTACAGGAAACCCGAATGATTTAGAGAAGGGATGTCAATCAGTACCTTGTATATATAATATAGATTGTTTGCCACACGAGTTATGTAATCGAATGACACATAAATGTATTAATGTATGTTATGAACATTCATGTGGCGATAATGCAGTATGTATACCAGATAACCATAAAATTAATTGCCAATGTCCAACTGGATATGACCCCGACCCTGTACCAGAAATTGGGTGTAAAAAAGTAGAACTTTGCGATCCAAATCCTTGTCATCCTACGGCTATTTGTGAACCACGTCTTACATCATATAATTGTCGATGCCCTCCAGGATACATCGGTGATCCCCAGGGTGAGGGATGTAGAAAACAAAGCCAGTGCCCCAAAGGAAATTCAGATTGCCCCGAAACAGCCATTTGTGTTGAAGGAAACTGTGTTAATCCCTGTGATAAAGCTTGTGGACTAAATTCACTATGTAAAATAGTAGACAGAAAAGCAATATGTTTATGCCCAGAAGGTTATGAAAGTATACAAGGCAGCAACGGATGTAAAAAGAAACTTATCGCTTGTGCAGATGAGTTAGATTGTGGAAGTGATATATGTCATAATGGACAGTGTTTTACTGCCTGTAAAAATTCAAGCCACTGTGATGCAAATGACGTCTGTATCAAAAATTTCTGTATAACACAGTGTAGTCAGCACACACAATGCAGTATAGGACAAGCTTGCATAGGAGGTCAATGTTTAATTGGTTGTAGAAACAACCAAGATTGTCCTAGTGAAGAAGCATGTGTTAATAACAAATGTGTAAATCCTTGTCTGGCTACTAGAACCTGTGGACCTAATGCCATTTGTTCCCGGAAAAACCATAATACTGAATGTGAATGCCCACTTGGGTTTGAAGGCACACCAACTGCTCAACAAGGTTGCGTTAGGAAACCATCTTCATGTATACGAACAGCGGAATGTCCACCCGATCACATGTGTATTGGTTTCTTGTGTCAAGTACCATGCAAAGATAATACCGGTTGTGCAATAGGTGAAACCTGTAGTGACAATAAATGCCATAAAATATGTCATTCTAGCAGTAATTGTCTTCACGGGGAACATTGTAGCTTAGGAATATGTATACCTGGTTGCAAATCTGATTCGGACTGTCTCAATAATCAGCAATGTAATTCCAGTATATGCAACTGCTTACCTGGATTCGAATTAATAAATGATGAGTGCAATGACATAGATGAATGCTTCTTCAACCCATGTCACCCATCTGCACAATGTATAAATTCGCTAGGGTCATTTAAATGTATTTGCCCTACTGGAGCTGTCGGTGACCCCTATAAAACTGGATGTTTGCTCCCTAATCAGTGCCGGCGAGACGTTCAATGCGAAGATTCCCTTGCATGTATAAGGGGAAAATGTTCCAATCCCTGTCAAACAAATGCATGCGGTTTAAATGCGATTTGTACAGTTACTAAACACAGAGTTACATGTGCCTGTGAAAAAGGTTATCTTGGGAATCCCTTCGATAAAAAAATTGGCTGCTTTAAGGTGGAATGTATTGAAGATACGGACTGTGAAAGTGATAAATACTGCAATAGTCGAATTAACAAATGCACAGGTACGTTGTATATTTATTAGTTACTTTAATTTGTGTAATAATTGATACCACAAGCTCATTAAAATCTTTTTTACAGATAAATGCGGTGATTCTGTTTGTCACGGTGGTAATTGCAAGATCGAAAATCATAAGGAATCTTGCACTTGTCCAATAGGATTCGAGCTAGTTAATAATCAATGTGAAGATGTAAATGAATGTTTAAAACATTCGTGCCCTCTTAATGCAAAATGTACAAATACTCCTGGATCATTTTCGTGTAATTGCGTGAATGGAACAATTTTAGATACAAATACAGGAAATTGTAGAATGCCTGGAGAATGTTTTTCAGATAGTGATTGTACTCAGAAGACGAAATGCTATGAAAACCGTTGTATAAATCCATGTTCTGATTCACCTTGCGGTGAAAATGCAGTATGTGTTGTTGATAATCATGATCCTATCTGCGAATGCTCTCCAGACAGCCAGGGTGACCCTTATAAGAAATGTATTAAATATGAATGCACAAAAGACACTGATTGTCCGTCCGAAGAGGCATGTGTTAATAATAAATGCAAAGATTCGTGCAGCATTCCACGTGCTTGCGGAAGAAATGCTAATTGCTTATCCAGAAATCATGTTGGACATTGTTCATGTTCATCAGGATATACCGGAGACCCAGTGCTCGGATGTGTGCCACTTCAGTATTGTACAGATGATAGTAGATGTTCGTCTGGTACTAAATGTGTAGATAATTTATGTGTCAGTAAGTAACGTTACTTTATTTGTGAATCTGTAGATAATTTTCTAATGAAGATAAGGAAGGAAGTACATCTAAGACAATTCATACAACGTGCCAATAAATATACATACATTGCATCATTTTGTGTTTTTAACATTAATTAATTTGCTTTTTTCTTGGATTTATTCATTGGTAGAAAATTCTAAGTTTAAAATTTGATTTATAACCTATCAGTTATTTATTTTTTGTACATGTTATATTTAATAATAATGCTCATGTTTTTTTAGGTTTATGTAAAAATTCAAGAGAATGTTTAAATGATCAAATATGTATTCAAGATACGTGTAGGCTAACATGCAATTCCAATGATACTTGTCCAGATTCATATTTTTGTTCAAATCGAATATGCATAAAAGAATTTCAATGCAATACGAACGAGGACTGTTTAGATGACGAAGAATGTACGACTGGAAAAAATGGAATCCCACAATGTATTAAGCTATGTGATCATCACCCATGTGGCCGAAATGCAGTTTGTATTAGTAAATCTCATCAACCAATATGCTCATGTAAGGATGGATTCTTTGGAGATCCACTACAGGGCTGTAAAAAGAAGGAATGTGATAAAGATGATGACTGTACAGAGGACAAATTTTGTGACAAAAATATGTGCAAAATAGCATGTTTAGCTCAAAATGATTGCGGTGATAATACAATTTGCTCGTCTGAAAAGCATAAACACGTATGCTATTGTCAACCTGGTTATACTGGGGATCCGAAAACAGGGTGCAAAGAAATAAACTGGTGTGAGAGCAACCCTTGTGGAAACGGAGCCGAATGCAAAAATACCAGAAACAAAGCTATATGCGCATGTCCACCAGAAACTGTAGGAAATCCATACGACGAAGGATGTCATAAAGCTCCAGAATGTAGATTTAATAGAGATTGTCCAGCTGTAGCACGTTGTACTGTAATTGATGGTGTAAGGAAGTGCACAGGTGACTATAAAAAGATCATAAATTGAACAAAATTTGGAAAACATTTTTTAAGATTATTTTAATATAATGTCAAAAATGTTGATGTTTTTTTATGGTCAACTGATATTTTCAATTTAAAGTAATTTAAATTGACCTTTCTTTTAGATGCATGTGAAAATTATAAATGTGGACCCAATTCTGAATGTGTAGCAGCAAGGCATTCTGGCCAGTGTAAATGTAAACCTGGATATGTTGGTAATGCTATGAGTGAAAAAGGATGTCGTCTACGAGAAGTGACGTGTAAAAGTAAAACTGATTGCCAAGAAGAACAATATTGTCGTAAAGGAATTTGTCAAGGTAACCAAATTGTTTTTAATCATTTTTAGGATGGTAGTTTTTAATACAGTTTAACTAATATTAACATAAATGAATAATTATTTTAGGATTGTGTCTTGTCGATGAAGAATGTGACTCTAAAGAAAAATGTATTAACGGACAGTGTACAGATCCTTGCGAGTTAGAAAAAGCATGTGGGTTAAATGCATTATGTAAATCTGAAAATCACGTTGTAATATGTAGTTGCCCTTATAGTTTTACTGGAAACCAAGACGTGGAATGTGTAAGAAGTAAGTATTAACAAGTTGTTGTCGAGCACATATAGTATGATTTGCAATTTTTTTATGATCAATTAATAATTAATGTTATTTTATAGTTCCGAGATTATGTGGAGCTGCTGGAGAATGCGAAGAGGGCCATACATGCCAAAATTCTATGTGTGTACCTCGTTGCAATGCAGACGAAGAATGCGCTACAAACGAAAGATGTTCGAAAGGCGCCTGCCTGTGTATGTATTTCATATATATATCAAATTTTACAAGTACTCTTACTTAAATATACAAACAGTTGTATTTTAATAAATATAATTTCTTCTTTTCAGTGACTTGCCGTGTAGATAACGATTGCTTCCTTGGACATATATGTTTGTCAAACAGCTGTCAATTCGGTTGTAGGCAAGACGATGATTGTGGACCGGAAGAATTATGCAAGAACAACTATTGCCAAAATTCATGCGCTAGTGACATTAGCCCTTGCGGACCAAATGCCTTGTGTTCAGTAGTAGATCGTAAAGCAATGTGTTCATGTATAGACGGTTTAATACCAAATCCTACACCTAACGTCGGATGTGTTCGTGCTCCTTCTCTCAACTGTCGCATGCATACAGATTGTGCTAATGGGTGGAGATGTGAAGACGATCGCTGTAGACCAGCATGTGGGCTTGAAGGAACAGAGTGCTTGCAAGGCGAACGTTGTGATTCAGGAGTATGTCGATATGCTTGCACTTCAGACGAGCATTGCTCTGATGATGAGGTATGTGACGGAAGAGTATGTGTCACAGGATGTAGGTCGAACTCTCATTGTTCTAATCAGCTCGCCTGCATATCAGGGCAATGTGTCGATCCGTGTACAGAGCCTGCTGCTTGTGGAGCCAACGCCTTATGCTCGACAAAAGATCACCAATCAGAATGTATGTGTCCGAAAAACCTAATTGGAGATCCGAAATCAGTATGTAGACGAGTCACATCACTTTGTGATGCAAACAAAAGTTGTCCCGAGGGATTTACTTGTTATGGAGACTCTTGTTATCCAACCTGTCGAAGGTATGTGCAAATTTTAAATGCAAAACATATTTCACACCAAAATATAATAATAATTAGTACATAGTATAGTATTATTGTATATTTTTAATATACCTTCTTTTTCAGTGATGTTGTATGCTTATCAAATGAAAAATGTATTCGCGGAATATGTAGAGTTGTATGTAATAGCGATGATATGTGCAACGAGGGGCATATTTGTGAGAATAGAATTTGCAAGCAAGGTTGTCGCGATGATAATGCGTGCGAAAGTACCCAGGCGTGTTTAAATGGACAATGTAAAGGTAAGAATTAGGTATTTCCATAAAAAGATATTGCGTACAAAGTAACTAGACACCCATTATTTTAAATTTAATTGTGAATAATTTACGTACAGATCCCTGTAAGGATGGTTCAAGTTGCGGTATTTGCTCCGAATGCTCAGTATTAAATCATCGCGCACAATGCAGTTGTTCCGGTAACTACACAGGCAATCCGCTCGTAGAATGTAAGAAAAAGAACTTGCAGTGTGATGGTTTCTGTCCATGTGATGAAAGTGGATACTGCATTTCACTCTGTGAAGACAATAGTGACTGCAGTTGTGGTGAGAAATGTGTCAATGGCGGTTGTAGAAGACAGTGTTCTGCCAGAAATAAATGCCCTGAAAGACAAATATGTATGCACGGAACATGTGTCCCCGGTTGTAATAATAACAGAGATTGTGGTGATGATATGCTTTGCTCATCTAAGTTGTGCACACCATCTTGCCGAGACAACTCTTGCGGGAAGAACGCTCTCTGCTTAGCGACACGTCATAGAGCCGTTTGTAGTTGTCCAAGTGGCTTCTCAGGAGATCCTGCTAAAGAATGCAAACCATACGAATGCTTAAAGGATGAAGATTGTGCACTCGACGAAGAATGTAATACAGAGGGTAAATGTAAAAATGTCTGTCTCGGCGCTTGCGGTATAAATGCTATTTGTAGATCTGTTAATAGAAGTCCACAATGTGCGTGCCCTCCAAATTATATAGGAAATCCGAAAATTGAATGTTCTAAACCCGCTGCTGGCAGTTGTTTACGCAATCCCTGTGGGATCAATGCTCGTTGTCGAGATCTTGACGACGGAAGTTATGAGTGCACTTGCCCACCAGGATGTGCAGGAAATCCTCAAAGACAATGTTTCTGTGGCACAATGACTCCGTGCGCTCGTAAAACATGTGGCACTAATGCTCAATGTCGTGTTGGATCGAATGGAGAGCCGCATTGTTATTGTCCACGCAATTATCCAAACGGCGACCCTAACATAGAATGTAAGTAATGATTACTGATAATAACGGTGAATTATGTTAGAACTGGGGTCTAATTAAATTGTTTTCATTGTATTTTATAGGATAATTTTAATCACAACATACTTTATTGCAGGCGCCCATGAACGTAGTGTAGTTGATTGTCGAACCACTGGATGTGGTGTAAATGGAGAGTGTTTAAGAGAAGGTGCAGAATTTGTGTGCCGTTGTATTCCTGGAACAGAAGGACAAGCAGATATAGAGTGTCACACCAGTAAGTAGAGTTTGATTAATTCATCATTATGTCTGACACATGTAAAAATGCACGAGAAAAGATCTCATACATAATTTTTCACAAGTATTTGAAAATTCCAAGATGTTATAATTAATCGGTCTTTACTTCAGAGCTATAATCTCTCACATCTTATATAAAAGAATGTCACTTCCTGTAAATACATTGTAAAGCAATGTACAGTAACTGATTACAATAATATAAATGGCAAAGGATCTTTTTCACGAATAATTGAATTGTAAAAAATATGTAGATTCTCACAATTTTAACATGTTGCGTAAGAGTACAAAAATGTTATGAATTCACTAATTATGTGCGTAACGTTTTTGTACTTTAAAATATAAATATTGACTTTAGTGGAAGCATTCTCACTGTTCGTGCTTGAATACAGTCAGTAACATTTTGTTCGGCTTCATGTACATATCGCTTGTATTATAATATACCGTTATATATCTCTGGTCATAAACTATCAGTTTCAAAAAGCATGCACTGTCTCGTGAGAAAGTTTCCTCTTCGGGGCTGAAGGTACAGCTCTTTCGACTCTGCTTTCTTCTTTCACCTCTTCCTAGGTATCGAATGCACGAGTGACAAGGATTGTCCTGTAGACAAAGCGTGTTTGAGCTTGCACTGTGTCGACCCTTGCACGGTGCGCGGCGTGTGCGGCGAGGACGCCCTCTGCGTGTCTGTGATGCACCGTGCCCAGTGCTCTTGTCCGCAATGCTACGTGGGCCAGCCCCGACTCTCTTGCCGGCTTGATCCCACGTGTAAACCTACGGCTGACGCGAATATTACATTCACTTGCTCCGATACTAAGCCTTGCCCTTCCAAGCTAGCATGTGACCTTAGCACAAATCAGTGCCGTAACCCTTGCGTAGGTTACCAGAATTGTCGGCGAAACCAGAAATGTGAAGTGAGAGATCATACACCGGTTTGTGTATGTCGAAATGGATTTGCACTCAATGAGAAAGGTGAATTGACGTGCGCGCCGGAACACGCAGAATGTGTTAGAGATGAACAATGTCCGTCCAATGCGATTTGCCGTAACTCGAAATGCGTAAATCCTTGTTTAGCTTCGAGAGAACCTATGTGTCCCAAGGGAAAGCAATGTGAGGTAGTAGAACATCGTGTAATGTGCGTCTGTGTGGAAGATTGTCATCCCACTGTATCGATATGTTTGAGAGATAATGGATGCCCACAGAACTTAGCGTGTAGAGATTTTCAATGCAAAGACCCTTGTAAGGGAGCATGCGGCGAAGCACCATGTTCAGTAGAAGATCATCATCCTGTATGCAAGTTTTGTCCTAGTGGATTTATACATGACGAAAAACATGGCTGCATTAAAGGTAATTTTGCCGTTAACAAAACAAAATAAAATTGAATATACCATTCACTAGATACATTATGGTCGTCTTGAATAAGTCTTAATATTTTTCTTCATATTGCAGGAAATGATATTTTCTACTTTATGACTTCATGCGGCTCTCTTCTTGTTTCTTTCTTGTTTTCTAGCATGTTCACATATTTTTTCCACAGTTTGAACTTCTTCTAGAACAGGTAGTTTACGCATGGTATTTCTTATATGTGTACATAATTCATTTACATTTTAATCATTTTGGTGGCTGCTGCGCCGGGGCTATTTACTTCTAACGCATTTAACGCTTTTCCATGACATGACAATGCAACAAAACTGCCACGAGACAGAGTTTGCAAAGTTTTATCTTAATGCCTTTATACCCGTACTGTATTAATAATAACAATTATGTGTTCGGTCTGTATGTATACATAATTATATGTGTGATTGTTGTAGTACGACATTGCCGAAAATTTGTAGTTATGCCTTTATTTTATATTCTTAATATGTGTATCTAAAATATAGTAGTAGTAATTGTATTAAATGCACGAGTGAAGAAAACTAGAAACTTTTTTGCTTGTCCACTTTTACTTCTACTGAAATCAGTTCTATTAGAATCATGCAACATACTATATGCGTATATGAAAATACGCAATATTTGTTATATTTAGATGTAAAATCACCGGATATTTTTAAAATTACATTTTAACTTTACAATGACATATAATGTAAGACATTTTCAGAATTGTACCATAAACTAACATATGTTGTTGGATGTGTCAGAATTAGACTGCACTGCACATGAGCAATGCGCGGCGACGCTGGCGTGCGTGGCTGGGCGCTGCACGGACCCGTGCGCTCAGGGAGGCCCTTGCGCAGTTGGCCAGGCTTGCTCTGTCCTCAACCATCAACCAGTTTGCTCTAAAGGTTCGTGCTTTATGCATCACTATCAAAAGTAACTACTAGAAACAGGTATAAATGTAGGTTGATAGAAATACAATTTTGGATGCATATCTAATGAACTTATTTCGACACATTGGTAATATCTTATAAGCAGAGTAAATTATGAATATGCTTAGGACATCAATGCTACTAATATTACTTACTGTTTTCTTTTCTTTATCGTTCAGTCTGTCAATGCCAAACGTCTGCGGATTGCGCAAGATATCCCAATACACAATGCGATGGATGCGCCTGTGTACACGGTAAGTACCTATACATAAAAATATTGACATGACCACTCTATTTTCATGGTGCTATAAGATTATAAAGCTTAGTACAAAAAATAATTGATCCCTTCATTTTAATTTATATTTCTTTAACCACCATTTTTTTTATTTCGATTTTTTTTTGCCATTTTTTTATTTCGATATGTTTACTGTTATCTTAAGCCTAATTTTTGTTTTGTATTTCAGATATATCTTTTTGTTATTTGATAACATTGAATTTGATGTCTTATCTCAATTATGTTAAAGATGAATTAGCTATATTTAAATAATAAATTATATTTTTTATTTAACCAGGTGGCAAACCGGCAACAAATTGCGCACATTGCCGACCCGGAGTCCCCTGCGATCCATTTTCAGGAGCATGCATGGAAAGTGAGTAATACACAGCGTATTCATTTACACTGGTTAATATTATTTACCTAATAATAAATCTTAACTTTGCTAATTTATTAAACTACCTACTGTGTTTATCTAGACAACGTGAAATGAAGATAAACAACGGTATTGGTTATACTGTTCTCTGTATTTATAATATATTTCTAAATTTGACGTACTGTAGACTCCTACTATATTGCTAGGAAGTCTACGTCTTATTTTATGTGAATAGCAAAACTAACTCCAATTGAACTGGTTGTTGCTATAATTTTAGCGTACCATTTTGTCCGATAAAACGCCACAAAGTACTGGTTATTATGAATTCGGCAGACCCGACAGACAAGGGAATTCGATTATTGTGTAGAACTTGTATCGAGATGATTGTATTATAACTTCTGTTTTTTCTTTAGTAGTAAACGGTTCAGGCTTGTCAAACGTGTTTTGAGCTTAATCATTACATTATAGCTCAAAAAGGTCAAAAACGTTTCACGTATTGGTTTGCTTATAAATATCTGCTCTGCATGCATTCTTTATATACTATCTCTATTACATACTTCCTCTAAGAGATTACATGCACGATCTCTTACCCTTACTTCGTTTATTTCTCTTTCTTTTTCAACACTTATATTTACTTTTTTGGGTAATATTATTGGTGTTAAAATTACTGCATGACTTTAAGTTTACTTATATTTTAAAAGAGACAATTAATAATCGTCATTTTTGATTTTAATGTTATAATTTATTAACTATTATATTATTACATTCTTATTAACAGATGAAGAAACTAAAAGCATTTCACTAACCGAAACATACTCCAGTACTATGACGACTGACTCTACACTATTTACAGAGACTGAAATTTATACTGACTATGACAAGTTTGTTACGCCTACAACACCACCTAGTAGTAGTGACACAACATATATAACTGAAGGTGAAACAAATGTATATACAACTGAAGGTTTAACATCAACACCAAATTTAGGGAACACGGCCACTACTGAGTTAGGCAATAAAATTGATACCAATATATACCAAAGTACCGAAACATTACAAAGTTCAACTTTATCTGGTGAAACTAGTGCTTATGAAACTGTAACGAGTAGTTCGATAACGACAAGTAATATTACTGAAGTGACTGAAGGTAGTTCGTTAGATATAAATGAAAATAAAGTGCCCACATTAGTTTCATATGAACTCATACCGAGCAGTAGCACAATACATTCTGAAAGTACTATTAAGCCTATTCCAAAACGAACAGAAACAAGTGGTTCACAAAAACAAGTAAATGATAATAAAAGTGTTAAAACTGCTGAAAATCAAAGAAAAATGCATAATAATTACTCAGGTATATATTTACCAAATGATGCAGAAAAAGAAAAACATGATAAAACACATCCTAAAATTTCTTCATCTGATAATCGAACCACTACTATTACGACTGAGAGTCACTTGAATCCAGACTTGAATATTGGTAATTCTACGGAAAAGTCGCAGTATACAAAAACACTTGAAGTAACTACAAAGCTTTTCCAAACCAGCAGTAATGAAGATGAAGCAACACTAAAAGAATTACCCACTACGAAATCAACAACAGATTTACATGTTACTGATCTTACAAACACTAAAGAATACACTAAAATGTTACATTCAACTTTAAGTACTCAGGCGGATTTATATACACACATGACGAGTAAATCGAATACAGATGAACCAAATTACATAACAATCCCGGATATAACTACAAAATTACCTGATGACAAAATTTACACTTATACAGAAGCATATACAACAGAAAAAACGAAAAACATATTTGAAGAACATCCTGAAGATACATTTAAAAATACTAAACCTGCCGAATACACGCAAACAACGAATAACTATAATACTGAAATAAATGTACACCCTGATTTTGAAGAAAATACAAAAATACCAGAGTCTACAACCGGCTATATTGAAACAGAATTTACAACAGTAACATCCTATACTAATGCTGACATTGACGTCATGTCCACTGAAAAATTAATCTTTAATAAATCACCAAGCACAGAAGAAACAATAATAGCGAAAGAAATGACAAAAGAATCGATGAATACCGAATTTACAACAGTAGTTACCACTGACGTACATAGAGATAGTTCTGCATACACATCGACACCCGAAATGTCATCTACTTTGACAAATTCGCTAAAATTAACTACAAATACAATGGATGATGACACAATAAATACTGAAAATGGATTTATTTCACACAGTAAAACTACTATAAAAGACATGTACGCGCAAAAATCTGACTACATGACAACGTCTGTAAAAATTGATAATCAATCAACCACTGAACCCACTGAAATTAATGCAAATACAAATTTATTAGATAATTTCAGTACCCACAACCCAGATTATGCAACGGTTGTAGATGTTGTGAAAGTTTCTACCGAGAGAAATAAAGAAAAAATAACGGAATTTACCAAAGGAATAACTGAATCAGATATGCATACGACAAGAAATGGTGAAATGAATTATTCAGAGTACACACCGATAACTGAATCAACTACAGTATTCTATGGGAGTAGTTCATTTACGAATACTGATAGTTTAATGATATCAACTGATACAAAATATATTACAGATAGAAATGATGAAAATTATACAGAAAGAATAGGCTCAAAAACCACATTAGAAACAAATACTAGTGATGTCAGTATTATAACTAATTCGGATGTCGACTTGATAGGTAATCTTACCACAACAATGCCAGAACATGCAAGTACAGTAGAATTTTTATCAAAGTCTACTGAATCTCATACTAAAGCTGATATGGAAAATGTAACGTACAATGTCGAATTAACTGAAATCGCAAAAGAAACAGAATCTACTTCAGTCCAAACCATGCTCACGAATGACTTAAATACAAAAGAGACAGGATACAATACTCCTGAGATATTATCAACTACCAAAATGACTTCTGAGAAAGATGAGATAACCGGAAGCGTACGAGATACTTGGGGAATGACAGATACAACACCTTTTAATGATAATAAAAATGAATATGAAGGAATGTCGACTTATCGTACGTCAGCTAATAACGACATTTCCAACGATTTTTCAACCACTGAACAAACCAAATATACAGAACGGAGGGACGTGACGAAGGGACTTGACGAGACTAGGACGGAGTATACAACTATAGAAGGTAAAACATATTACGATGAAAACCATTTAACTACCGAAAATAATATGAATACAAAGATAACAGATAATGGAAAGGTCCAATTTACATCACCAATTGAAATGACAACATCATCTACAGGCAGAATTTACGTTGAGACAGAAGTTCCACGATATGACACAACGATAACAGAAACTACTACTTCTGTAGTGGATGTGAATACCAAAAAAGGGTTTACTAAAGAAGAGAATATTGATTCACAAACTCATAAAATAGATATAAAGAACACAGCTACAACAGGGATACCAGACACTAATTCATTTGGAACGACTCCTGACTTTAATTCAATAACAGACGTGCTAAATAATGCTAATACAAATAACCAAGACTACACAAAAGTTACTGAAACGTCTTTCGAAAGTAAAAAATATACAAGTTCTGATAAATCATCATATGAAACTGAGTCTACTGTTAGTGCTTCGTTTGAAAATACAAAAGGTGTATCTAATGACATTGACGCAACTAGCACAGAATATTCAACTATGCCTACTACGTTGAATACAACAACCAGTAACGTTAACACTGTTACGAATTACATTGACATAAATACACATTCGACAAATAATGTTATAGAGACAAAAACTTTCGAAAGTATTACACAAAAAGTTACCGTTTCATCCTATGATACTGAAAGTTCAACTGATAATCTAATGATTACAGAAATGCCAATATTTAAGAAAGACGAAGAAAATCTAAACAAACAAGACTCCGTGAAAGATTTTATAACAAAATCAACAGAACGTCTATCGACATCTGAATTGACTGATAACAGCGTTGTTACAACTGAAAACGACTTAGATTCTGGTTTTTCGTATAGTACTGATACTACGGTCTCAAGATATACAAAGCTAAGCACATACCAACCTGCCAGCACTCAATTTGTTGGTACAAAAGAGGCTAATTATAATACCAAGTCGATAACATCGACAGAAATTGATAATTTTGGAAATACGTTTACAACTGATGTTAATTTAATTGATGAAAAGGAATCTTCAACTAAAAGCCCTGAATATGCAAAGGAATCGACAATACATGGTGAAACTAGAAACACTGATGTAAACCTGCCAACTATCGAGACTAAATCAACCGATATAAATTTAATTACAACAGGTTTGGATAGTCGAACTGTATCAACATTTAAAGATAACACATTGACGACAATCGTTACATCTACATCTGATTTAGATTTAACAACGAAATCAGAATTGACGGACATAAATGGTAAAGACGTTTCTGTAACAGAAAAGATAATAACAACTGAAAATAATTTCAAAACCAAATATACCGAATCTGATTTGTCCATTAACACACCAACTGAAGCGAACAAACTTAACTTAGGAACAAAAGAGACAATAAGAGATGATCTTTCAACACCTACTACACCAATGTATAATGATGTTGAAACTACACAAATGCTAGTTGCTAATGCTGATAATAGACATATTACTCAAACTATTACGGAAACTGTGAATGAATTAAATACAATTACAGAAACTTTACCTACTCAGTCAACTACAACAGACACATATTCCATTATTAGTGAAACAAACACTACACACTTATTACAATTATCAACTGCATTGCCAGCAGAAAATTTACAAACGACAAGTACAAAACCTGCAGCAAACCAAATGCCAGACATTAGCACCACATTTAACCCCAAAGACATGGTTAAAGACCCTAATTATGTTACAAAGTCGATTACATCGGCTGAAATTAATAATTATCTATCTACAACTGAAGTTAATTTAAAGGACGAAACAGTCAAGGATTCTAAAACTAAAATACCTGAGTATACAACAGAATCGACAATTCATGGCAAAACTAGTTACACCGGTATAAACCCCCCGACGGTCGAGACTAAATCAACCGACATTAATTTCATAACAACAGATTTGGATAGTCGAACAGAATCAATAAATAATATTTTCACGACAGTAGTCACATCATCTGATTTAACTTACACCACGAAATCAGTATTAACTGATATAAGTGATAAAGAAGTTTCTGCAACAGAAAAAATCGTTACAACGGAAAACATTCTAAAAACTAAATTTACCGATTCTGATATGTCTACTAATACACCAACTGAAACGAGCAACATTAATTTGGA
Organism: Cecropterus dorantes dorantes; assembly: GCA_018249915.1. NCBI lineage: Eukaryota > Metazoa > Arthropoda > Insecta > Lepidoptera > Hesperiidae > Cecropterus > Cecropterus dorantes. The sequence continues at coordinate 25,994 of DWLI01000002.1, forward strand.
AACAAAAGAAACAGTAAGAGGTGATCAAACAATTCCTACTACACTAAAATATAATAATGTTGAAACGACACAAATATTAGTTACATCTGAATATGGACACATCACGGAAACTATCACGGAAACAGTAAATGAATTAAATTCAATAACAGAATCTTTATCATCTCAACCAACTACAGCAGACATATATTCAATTACGAGTGAAGCACATACCACACAGTCATTACAACCATCAACTGCATTGCCAGCAGACAATTTACAAACGACAACTTTCAAACCCGAACAAAAACAGACGCAAGACACAGTAACTCAAAATCCCGTATATACGTCAACAAAGTTTGAAGTAGACAATGTTGATACAAGACACACTGTAAACGTCACTGTTGAAATGTTTTCTACTTCAAGCCAAGACATTAATAATGAAGTGAAAAGTACTACAAGTACACTAATTCTTGATAATCATACCACAACTCCAGTAACAATGCAGTCTAATATTGGCTTTACAAATACTGAAAGTGTCAACTTACCTGATGTAACCAAGGAAGACAAAAAAGGTACAATAATTGAAAATGAGGTCGTTCTCACAAGCACTTCTTCGTACGTAACATCTAATGCGGAGCTTGAGTCAAAAACGCTTTCACTAATGACAACTGAAACAGATAATCTTGAAACTGAAAATAAATTTACTACAAAAGCAATTAGTAATTTTATATCAACGCGTGATTTTTCTGATGTAGAAAAAGAAAAGGATTATACATCTACAGACAAAAACAATATTAACACGTTTTATCCATCTAATACATACGACACAACCACTGTTAAATCAGATTTTATAAATACTGAAATATCAGTTTACACAGATTTTTCAAAAGAAACTAATGTCCAAAGTACAACATTAAATTCTGACTCAACTAATAATGAAATATCTTCCAATATAGATGAAAAACTATCCACAACGGTGAACACCGAACCTTATACAAAAATAATTACAACTACAACTGAATACAATAAACATGTAAGTTCATCAGAAAATTCAACCACACTAGATTCAACGCCCGCCTCAACAATAACCCACAAGACAAGTTTATATTCTGAAGAAAATGAAACAACTCTGTTAACTTTAATAACTAAACCAATAAGTACAACAACAGAAAAACTAACAACTGCAGGTTATGATATAACAGATTCAAGCGCAAAAATTACAAGTACTAAAGAGTTCAACGATTATCCAACTGATAAAATAACTGCAATTACAAGTTCATCGATTACTGACCAGACAACATTAGAAGATAATTCGTTATCAAATGGATTTTTAAAATCTACAACGGATAATATTATAATGTCGTCTACTTTTGAAACTACCGAAACACTCTTCACTAAAGAAATTACAGAGATAACTTCAAGTACTGAACTAAAAACAATTAAAGATGAGTTATTACCTACTATTGAAACTACAATAGATAACACTGCTACAGTGGATACTTCTGTTAAAGTTTCAACAGTCAAAGGTACCACAGACTCTTCTTATACAAATGAAGTAAATTATGTTGATACTACACCAAATAATGTTCAGGTAACAACTACATCCAATGATTCTGAAACAAAGACGGAAAATAATATTGTAGGTGAGAAACAAAAAACGCGATATCCATCAACAGTTTCATCAATTTTAAGCACATCGATGGAAAGTTTATCATCTCGACAAAAAGATATCGATATATCTGCTTGGACAGACTCTACCCCTTATGATATGACTATAACTACGACTGAAACAATAAATTTAAGTACTGACGTAAATGTTGAATGTAAATCCGACTTTAACTGCCATACTGACTATACATGCGTTAATGGAGTATGTCAAAATCCATGTGAGGGGATACGGAATCCATGTACAAAGAACACTACCTGTAAAGTTGTCAACCATGCTGCTGTTTGTGTGTGCGATGGTGCTGCTGGAAACGTCTGTGTAAGAGGTATGCTCATGAGAGTTACGATACCTATACTTTGTTCCACAGCCTGTAAATTGTTTATTGTAAAGTTTCGTATAGATAAATATGAAAAGTAATTTGTTGGTCGTTTTATCGGACAAATGTGTACTGAACAGTTTAAATAAAAAGATATTACTTAATTCATTAATAATTTGTAAATACACTAATTCTGAATCTTGTAACATATTCTGCGTAACATACTAATTTCAAATATAACCTGTAACATACTAGAATCACCTGGAACACCTAAGGCACCAGAACCTTGTCATTCTGATCGGGACTGTATAGAGACTGAAGCCTGCTTTATGGAATTATGTCAAAATCCTTGTGAATTTGACAATGTATGTGGTATCGGAGCCAATTGCCACCCAATAAAACAAAGGCCGATGTGTTCATGCCCCGCTGGCCACGATGGAGATCCCGCAGTCAAATGCTCACCTAAAATAAGTAAGACTTATTTACAGTATAATAGGTTAACATTTGCCAAATGATGTTGCCTTAAGTATTCAATGCAAAGGATGTGTAACAGTTAACTGTGAATAAATCATATAATAACAATAATAAATAAATAATAAATATATAATAACAATAATAATAAATAAATAAGTATATATAAAAACAACAATAATTTATTGAGATAAGCACTTGTATTATAGAAGCATTTTTATAGTTTGATATGTCAAATAATGTACATATACGTCATGCTTGTATCAAACTTTAAATATAATACTTGCACTTGTAAAATATTATTGTATAATAAAATAATCTTACATTTTGCTCAGTTGGTTGCACTCGGAATGAAGATTGTCACTTGACCGAAGCTTGTATAAATAATGCATGTCAACATCCATGTGCAATACACAATCCATGTGCACCAAATGCGGTCTGTATAAACACGAAACACGGTTCAGATTGTAGCTGTGCTGAAGGATTCCAAGGAAACGGCTATGTTGGCTGTGTACCGGGTAAGTAAATTTCTACAGGCGATAAACATAATAATACACATCAAAGGACAATTTTTAAATAGATTTCTTTTTAGTTATCAATACTCAGTCCGTGTGCCAATACAACGAAGACTGTCCACCTGAGCTGTTGTGTGATCGGTTAAATCGAGTATGCATGAATCCTTGTGCTGTCGATAAATGCGGAGATAATGCAGAATGCATTCCAGCCAATCATGGAATACAGTGTAAATGTTACGCTGGCTTTACTGGAAACCCGTTCTTAGAATGTTATCAAGGTATTTTTGACAATATGTTATTACTAGACTTAGATTACAATTACATCGATAACTTAATCATACGATTACTTACAATATAAAAAGAAGGCTTTATTTTAAAATAGTTACCTATAAGCAAATATTTTTATTTCAGTACAAGGATGTCGGTCTGATAATGAATGTTTGAACTCTGAAGCGTGTATAAACGGAAAATGTGACTCTCCATGTAGGTGTGGTATTAACGCCATCTGTGACGTCATAAATCATCGAGCGTCTTGTAAATGTTTGTCTGGGTACACTGGTAACGCAATGCTGGGTTGTGAACCACCTTCAAACCCATGTGTACCAAATCCTTGTGGCATAAATGCACTGTGTGAAAGTGACAATGGAGTTCCGATTTGTTACTGCCCTAAAGGATTAACTGGCAATCCGTTTAAGAATTGTAGTAAGTATACTTGATAGAAAAATGTATTTTAAAATTAAACATCCTGTTATCGAATATGAACCTAATAAATGTAAATTTTCAGTCCCGGAAGGTAATGAGTGTGAACCAAACCCATGTGGACCTTACACTGGCTGTCGAATAATAGACAACAAACCAGCCTGCTTTTGCCTTCCAAATTATGAAGGAAATCCACCGCGACAGCCCTGCAGACTACCAAACAATCCATGCAATCCTTCACCTTGCGGACCTAACACTCAATGTACTATATTATCTAACGGATTTGCGAAATGTACATGTTTACAAGGATATGTAGAAAGCCCTAATACAGTAAGAGGTTGTATTGAAGCAAGAAATCCGTGCGAACCGAACACCTGTGGAGTTGGAGCACGATGCGATCCAAATAGATCACCTGCATGCTATTGCCCAGAAAATACAATTGGAAATCCGTACAAATCTTGTAATCATCAAGCCTATCTGCCACCAGATGTGCTCTGTCAACCAGGACCATGTGGGCCAAATGCAGATTGTTACGTGGGCGGTAATAGAGAAATGTGCTTCTGTAAGACTGGGTTTATTGGAGATCCTTATACAGGATGTCAAGTACAAAGAAGTCCGTGTAATCCAAATCCTTGTGGCCCGCAAGCCATTTGCAATGCCAACTATGAGGGCCGAGCATTGTGTACATGTGCTGAAGGTAGTACTGGTGATCCTTACAGTCTGGATGGATGCCATTCCCATGAATGTGAAATAGACGATGAATGCGCTATAAATAAAGCATGCATAGGCTACGCTTGCCGAGATCCATGTCCAGGAGTTTGCGGCTTAAACGCTAAGTGCCTTGTAGAATCACATCATCCTGTATGTATTTGTGAAGATGGACTCGTGGGAAATCCGTTAGTATGCTGCTTACCACCTGAAGATCAAAAGTCCATTAGACCTTGTAACAAAGTTCAATGCGGAATCAATGCAATATGTCAAGATGTAGGAGACAAGGCTCTATGTAGTTGTCTTCCCGACTTCTTCGGAGATCCTACAAAGGAATGCAAGCCGGAATGTATCATGAATTCCGATTGTCCATCAAACGAAGCTTGTATAAATCGAAAATGTACCGACCCATGTTCCTTTAACAATATCTGTGGAATGAATGCGGTATGTCTGTGTTCGGACCATACAGTATCCTGCCTATGTCCTGACGGCTATATGGGAGATCCACTAATTCAATGTATTTACAGACGTGAGTAGTGATAATATTATTAAATAAAAGTGGAATAACAATAAGTAACTATGTGTTATCGTCGTTAATATATTTTTTATTTACAATTTATTTTTATTATGTTGCAGCTATATACATTGTACCAGACAATAATACCGCTCAACCATGTACGCCAAACCCTTGCGATCCTAGCGCCTCGTGTGATACGTACGGTAATCAGTTTGCCATTTGTGATCCCTGCTTTGGATCAAACGGTATCAATAACCCGGCATGTAGACCTGAATGTGTCCTCAGTACTGATTGCGCTTTCGACAAGGCGTGTTTAAGAAATAAGTGCGTGGACCCATGTCCGGGCTCGTGTGGTGTAAACGCAGAATGTTCTGTTTATCATCATGATCCTATTTGTCGCTGTGTTAATGGTTTTGAAGGAAATCCCTATGAACATTGCAAGCCTACTACACAACGTAAGTTATTTTGATATTCAAGTTGAAAGTTTTGAAAATCAACGTGCTTGTTATAAAACGTAATTATTAAAATGTGCATTTTTTCCAGCCACTCTGCCCCAGACATGTGATAATGTTCAATGCGGACCAAATGCTATATGTCAAGAAATTAAGGGCGCTCTAACATGTCAATGTTTGCCAAACTTCTACGGAAATCCTTTCATAGCATGCCGACCACAATGTGTCGTTAACAGTGATTGTGCATCTAATTTGGCATGTTTAAATAATAAATGTGAAAATCCTTGCAAAGATGTGTGTGGAATTGGAGCATTATGTGAAACAGTCAATCATCATGCTGTATGTTATTGTGCACCTGGTCAAACTGGAGACCCCTACATAAGGTGTAATGTTGCACCCGTCAGCACTCCGTCATTATCGACATGTGATCCTTCACCGTGTGGGCCTTACAGTCGTTGTCTAGTTTCACCATCAGGCTTCGCAGTTTGTTCATGTCTACCAGGTTATAGAGGAATTCCACCAACGTGTCAACCAGAGTGCGTCAGCAATTCTGACTGTTCACAAAGAGATACTTGCGTCAATCAAAAGTGTATTAATCCATGCCAAGGAAGTTGTGGGGTGGGAGCGAATTGTATCGTAGTAAATCACAACCCGATTTGTAGTTGCAGTCCAGGAGAAACTGGTGATCCTTTCGTTGCTTGTACAGGATTTATAGATCACGTACCATCAGAGAAAAATCCTTGTCAGCCGTCACCATGTGGACCCAACTCTGTATGCGAAATAAAATCAAATCGTCCTGTTTGCTCATGCCGTCCAAATTATTCTGGTACACCACCTTATTGTAGACCAGAATGTGTTATAAGTCAAGAATGCCCGCCTCATCAAGCCTGCATAAATGATAAATGTGCAGATCCATGCGCTGGATCTTGCGGAAACAATGCTAAGTGCGACGTTGTCAACCATACTCCGTTATGCAGTTGTTTAGAAGGGTATAAAGGAGATGCATTTGTTGGATGTATTACTATAGGCAAAGACGATACATTAACACCTTGTAATCCATCGCCATGTGGAGAAAACACTATTTGCACTGTTGTAAATAATGCGGCTCGATGCAGCTGTATACCGCCAAACATTGGAAACCCATATGCCGGAGGATGCCGCCCTGAATGTTCGATCAATTCTGACTGTCCTAATCACTTAGCTTGTTTGTCAAACCATTGTCGGGATCCTTGTAAGGACTTGTGCGGTGTAAACGCTGAATGTGCCGTCATCAATCATGTCCCTGTCTGCACGTGTTTCAAAGGATACGAAGGCGATCCATTCTCGTCATGTCGTCCCGAGTATAAGCAATGTAAGTGTTTTTTAACATTAAAATTTATATGTAAATTGTCCATAGTATTTAATATAAACAATTTTTATATAATAGTCGATTTAGTTATACATTATTGAAGACTTGATTGACCGAATGTCTTTAAATTTTTGTCTAGATATTAAACTAAAATTATAACACATATACATTAAACTATAACATACAAAGCGTAATAATACATATATGCTAATCACATAGATGTAATGATCCATGTTAAGACCGGTAATAATATGATACTTTTATTTTCTATGACATGCTTTACTTGGCGACCTTTGCGTAACTAATCGATATTAATCATGTTTAAAAAAATTGTTAGATGTAGATAATAATTTCTAAAATACATATAATATCTATAGTATTATGTATCGATATTATTTATTGCTTATTTATTGATTCTTCCAGCTACACCAATTAATCCATGTGAGCCGTCACCCTGTGGACCAAATAGCGAATGTCACGTAGTTAGCAACAGAGCAGCGTGCTCATGCCGCCCCGGGTACTTGGGCGCACCGCCCGCGTGCCGCCCAGAGTGCGCCGTGAACTCCGACTGCCCGGCAAATCGAGCTTGCATAAACCACAAATGCAAGGATCCATGTGTACACAGTTGTGGATTAGATGCCCGTTGTCACGTTGTTGGACATAACCCAATATGTACTTGTCCTGAAAACTTCCCTGAAGGCGATCCGTTCATCAGATGTTACAGAAAGAGTAAGATTTTCCTATTATACATCTAGTAAGGTATAAAATTTCAATGTCTAGCAGAGTATGTAAACAAATTTTACGTTGGAAAAATCCATTATAATTAGATTCCAGAAGCATCACCGCTGCACCCATTTATATTTCATAGCATTAAAGCTCTGCTGCATTCTGGGTTGGGGGATGCGATAGGTAAGACGCACTTACACGAGGTATTCAACTCATTAGAAGTAGTCACTAGAGATCTGCATCTGGGACTAAATCGATGTAAACTTTAGGGTTAACTTAACGAATGCTTATGGGTGACAGTGGCCACTGTTGGACTGCATGTTGGTCTCAAAAAAGATCTGTGGTTAACATTTCGTTATTTATTCCATAGGTGTTATGGCTCCAGCGCCTGATCCTTGTTTGCCTTCACCGTGCGGACCTCATTCGACTTGTCGGAATGAAGCTGGCCGTGCAGTATGCGCGTGTGAACCGGGTACTCTGGGGGCTCCACCAACGTGTCGTCCGCAATGTGTCATCAATCAAGATTGTCCGCTCTCCCTTTCGTGCTTGGGTGGAACTTGCGTAAATCCTTGCGCAGGATCCTGCGGCTTCAATGCACGTTGTGTTGTGCAGAACCACCAACCAATCTGTTCGTGCGACGAAGGTTACTCCGGAGATCCATTCGCAGGCTGCAATCGATTCGAAGGTAAGTCACTTCCAGTCATGGGTTTGTTAAGCTTACTATTTTATGTTTGTATAAACATTAATATGACGATAAGTAAGATGCACGTACGATGTGTAGCAAAATAAAGAGTAAGTTTTTTATATTGCTCACTTCTAGCACTGTATGTAACTGCATGCACTTAGATGGTAGATGTTAGCTGAGTTAGTAAATAAGTTACTATTTAGGTCATTTTCAACATTGATGCAGAAGATTGATGAAGATGGTTAGCGATGAACTCGCTTACGTTGGACAAACACACTGATGTTTGTTGGTGATCGAAACAGATGAAAATAGCGTAAACAGTGCTCAACAAAAGTTTCAGTGTGTTGGTCTGACGTGAATGGGATTTAGGGTGTTGAAGCATGTCAACAATCGCATGAAATTTAGTATAGTAATAGTGATAATATATTTGTCATGTGGTTGTAAAAATCAATTTCAGTTCCTAAAGATGTACCACGACATCCTTGCAATCCATCACCTTGCGGACCAAATGCAGTTTGTCGTGAAAGAAACGGTGCTGGGTCTTGTGTTTGTATTGATGATTTTCACGGTGATCCATACCTTGGATGCCGTCCAGAATGCGTCATGAACACTGATTGTGCAATAGACAGATCCTGCTTCAATAATAAATGCGTTGATCCATGTCCTGGCACATGTGGGAAAAACGCTGAATGTAGAGTCACGAATCATGCACCTTCATGTTACTGCTTACCTGGATATAATGGGAATCCTCTTCATGCATGTTCTCCTGTTATGAGTAAGACTATCTCTTGTTCTTTCTATTACTTTTCTTTATTTCGTTCTTTATTTTACTTTACTCTTGACTACATTCTTTACTTCAGCTCCACCGGAACCTGTTGATCCGTGCCACCCTTCGCCTTGTGGCCCTTATAGTAAATGTCGTACATTTAATGGGCATGCTGTTTGTACATGCCTCGATATGTGTGTTGGTTCTCCACCTAATTGTCGGCCCGAGTGTATTGTAAGTTCTGATTGTCGACCCAACAAAGCATGTATCAATCAGAAGTGTCAAGATCCGTGTCCCGGTACGTGCGGTATCAATGCCCAGTGTCAAGTTGTAAATCATAATCCCGTATGCAGCTGTTTAAGTGATTACACTGGGGATCCTTTCGTAAGATGCTTCCCCGATGACAGTAAGTTATAATATTTCTATTACCATTGTTATTTGCGATTGAAATATTTTATTGTTACTATACAATCTTTTTAATCAACAGGACAGATGATTCCTATAAATAATTGTGTACCAAACCCCTGCGGACCACATTCTCAGTGTCATGATGTAAATAATAGGCCAGTGTGCTCGTGTCTGAGCAATTATATTGGTCGCCCGCCAAATTGTAGACCAGAGTGCGTAATGAATGTCGAATGCCCAGGAAATTTAGCATGCATATCTGAAAGATGTAGCGATCCTTGTCCAGGGTCTTGCGGGTTTCACGCCACTTGTAATGTAGTTAAACACGTGCCAGTTTGTACTTGCGATCAAGGTTACACTGGTGATCCGTTCTCGGGATGTTCAATTAGACCTCGTAAGTACAAATGCATCTATAATAATATATATACAATAAAAATTGAACGAAATAATTTCAAATAAAATCGTTACATCTCTTTTCTATTTCATAGCAATCGAAGCCGAAGTAGAAAGTCCTTGCTCTCGTTCACCATGCGGTGCGAATGCCGTCTGTAAAGAGAGACATGGAGCAGGATCATGCTCATGTTTGCCCGATTATTATGGGGACCCGTATGTTGAGTGTAGACCGGAATGCGTCTTGAATTCAGATTGTCCTAAAGATAAGGCATGTACAAATAATAAATGCAAAGATCCTTGCCCAGGAGTCTGTGGTATGAATGCTGAATGCCGTGTTAACAATCATGCCCCGTCCTGTGCGTGTCTACCAGGATATGAAGGAAATCCATTCACGTCATGTTACATAAGTAAGACATGTTAACGAAACATTTGTATTTTGCATATTTAATTTATAATTAAACGTTAATAATAATATTATAATTACAATTGTAGATGTTGCTGAACCGGTTGATCCTTGCTCACCATCCCCATGTGGACCATACAGTTTATGTCGTGTTAGTCATGGCCATGCAATATGCTCTTGTCAAGATCAGTATTTAGGGTCACCTCCTTTCTGTCGACCAGAATGCATGGTCAGTAGCGACTGTATGCCAAACAAAGCGTGTTTAAATCAGAAATGCATTGATCCTTGTGTTGGATCGTGTGGTGACAACGCAAAATGCACTGTAGTTAATCATAACGCTCTTTGTAGCTGTCCACAAAATTATGTTGGAGACCCATTCGTTCGCTGTACTTATGAAGAACGTGAGTTAACCAAAATATTTCAGTTTATTGAATTTGCTCATTACGAGTATGTATACAGATTAACTTAAAATATTCATCACTTTTTAGGTCCACAACCAAAGCCATCTGGTAATCCTTGCATTCCATCCCCATGCGGACCTAATTCGCAATGTCGTGTAGTAGGGGAAACTCCAGCATGTTCTTGTAAATCTGGTTATATTGGAAGGGCACCTAACTGTCGACCCGAATGCTTATATGACGAAGAATGTCCTAGTAATCTTGCCTGTATTCGCGAGAAATGCGCCAATCCATGCGAAGGATCTTGCGGCTCAAATACGGATTGCATGGTTATATCCCACAAAGCTGTATGCCATTGCCGTGAAAGTTATACGGGAGATCCGTTTAGTGGTTGTTATTTCATTGGTGAGTCACAAATTAATAAAATAACAATAAAATAAGTACAAATGATTAAATTAACAATAAAATAACATTAGATAGTAATCTCATTTTAAAATAATAAAGTTAAACATTAATTAAACTGTTTTAGTAACCGTACCGAGTGAAGAAGAAACAAACCCATGTAATCCGTCCCCATGTGGTCCAAACTCGGAGTGTAAAGTTAGAAACTCTGCTGGAGCATGCACATGTTTACCGGAATATTTTGGAGATCCATATTTAGGCTGTCGACCAGAATGTGTCACAAATAACGATTGTCCAATAGACAGGGCATGTTCTAATAATAAATGCGTGAATCCTTGCCAAGGCGCTTGTGGTATCAATACTCAGTGTAATGTTGCGCATCATAATCCAGTTTGTTTATGCGTCGATGGTTATGAAGGAAATCCTATGATTTCTTGTCATCCACAAAAGAGCCGTTAGTACATTTACGTATTAAGTTGGTTTAGGTTCTACAATTTGAGCGAATAAGCTAAATACCTATTTTACTTGTTTATTTCAGCGCCCTTATTTGACGGAAATCCATGTGTTCCATCACCATGTGGCCCATATAGTAATTGTAAAGTAGTAAATGGCCATGGTGTATGTTCGTGCCAGGAGGCTTATGTAGGATCCCCGCCTACTTGTAGGCCAGAGTGTGTAATTAGTACGGATTGCCCTCAACATCAAGCATGCATTAACCAAAAGTGTAAAGATCCATGCCCAGGAACGTGCGGAGTCAATGCAAGATGTCATGTTATAAACCATAATCCTATATGCACGTGTAAAGCAGGATATACTGGTGATCCATTCGTTACTTGTCAATTGGAGCCAAGTAAGACCTTAGCAGTACATTACCCACAAATAAAAATGAAAGATGAAAAAAAAATAAAGTTTGAATTTTTTTATACCCCCAATATTTTTTTCGTGTTCTATAATATGTTTCTGATTCATTTCAATTTCATCTTTTCTCATTCTATGTCTCATGTATATTTTATTCTATTTTCTCGTTCTCTATTTCTGTCTTAATGTGTTACTTTCTTTCTTAGAACCTTTCTTACCGGGACCTAAAGGAAATCCATGTATACCTTCACCGTGCGGTCCATATTCTCAATGCAAAGTAGTTGGAGAAGCGCCTGCATGTTCTTGCTTGCCAAACTATATTGGTGTTGCACCAAACTGTAGACCTGAATGTTCTATCAATGCGGAATGTCCTGGTAACCTTGCATGCCAAAATGAAAAATGTGTAGATCCTTGTCCAGGCTCATGTGGGTTCAATGCGGAATGTTCTGTAGCAAATCATGTAGCCTTATGTAATTGTATACCGGGGCACACAGGCGATCCTTTCAGCGGATGCTCAGTTATTGAATGTAAGTTTTGTAACAATTTACTTTTGCAGCGAAAAAAATATATGAAGCTAATTTGTTAAAATGATTTACAGTCTCCTCGGAACCGCCGCCGAATCCTTGCAACCCGTCACCATGTGGCGCGAACGCTCTGTGTAAAGAAAGGAATGGTGTAGGCTCATGCACCTGCTTACCGGAATATTTTGGAGATCCATACACAGGCTGTCGACCAGAATGCGTATCTAATTCTGATTGCGATCGCAATAAAGCATGTTCTAACAACAGATGTAAAGACCCATGCCCCGGTACTTGTGGTATAAATGCCGAATGTAGAACGGTCAATCATTCACCAACTTGTACTTGTTTGACGGGATATACCGGAAATCCACTGACTAGATGTGAAATCGAAAGTAAGTCAGAACTTTCTAACTTCAATCCTCGATGTTTATAATAACTCGATAATTAATAAAGTAAAATCGTAAATTATGCAAATATGAAATTTGTTTGCGATTTTTTATCATTAGTGATTAGTAGAAACATTGTGAAATAACATTATATAAATTAATAATAATATTATAATTTTAGGAATTCCAGACATTGAACCTCAGTTAAATCCATGTCAGCCATCGCCGTGTGGTCCAAACAGTCTATGCCGCGTTATTAATGGTCATAGTGTATGTACTTGTGAAGTCGGTTACATTGGCACTCCTCCTTCCTGTCGACCTGAGTGTATTGTCAGTTCAGAATGCCCGCAAGATAAGGCTTGCGTTAATAAAAAATGCACAGACCCTTGTCCAAACACATGTGGAGTCAATGCTCGTTGCCAAGTTGTAACTCATAACCCGATCTGTAGTTGCACACCAGGCTTCACCGGCGATCCGTTCACTAAATGCAGTCCTGAAGAAAGTAAGTTTATTTTAGAGTAAATCAGTTAATAATCTTATTACGATTGGTAAACAAAATTTTAATTCTAATCTATTTCCTACTTAGGATTAGTACCGACAAATCCCTGTTTACCGTCACCGTGTGGACCAAATTCAGAGTGTCGTGTTATCGGTGATCAAGCTGCTTGTTCTTGTCTGCCTAACTACATTGGAAGGGTACCGAATTGCAGACCTGAATGTACTATTGATGCCGAGTGTCCTAGTAACACAGCTTGTGTTAATGAACGATGTAAAGACCCATGTCAGGGAGCTTGCGGCTTGAATGCCATTTGCTTGACGGTGAATCATAAAGCCATATGTAGTTGCCAACAAGGATTTACAGGAGATGCTTCAAGCAATTGCGTCCCAATGGTTATATCATGTAAGTATCATATTGTACACAGGTTGCTGACGTGTTTCTTATTATTTTGCATCATTTAATTTTCATTTATTACCATTTAAGCCACTGAGATGACACCAACATCGAGTCCCTGTTCTCCATCTCCCTGTGGACCAAACGCCGAATGTAGGGAGCATAATGGCGCAGGTGCTTGCTTCTGTTCCGAAGGCTATGAGGGCGACCCGTATAACCAGCAAGGTTGTCGAAGAGAATGTGAAAGTAATGATGATTGTCCTTTGAATTTGGCTTGTACAAGGTTTAAGTGTATTGATCCCTGTCCGAGAACATGTGGACAGCTGGCACAGTGTACTGTTGACAAACATGTGCCTGTTTGTACTTGCCCAACTGGTTATACCGGAGATCCATTCTTCCAATGCAAACAAGTACTCATGCAACGTAAGTACTAAATTAAATATTTTTATGACCGATTTAAAAGATTGATTAGACAATAAAAATAAAATACAATGAAAATAACAGATATATTGATAATACATTTTTTTTATTTTAAACGTTTTCAGCTACCCCAGCCCAAAATCCATGTGAGCCAACTCCTTGCGGACCTAACAGTCAGTGCAGACAAGTAAACATGCAAGCTGTGTGTTCTTGCCTTCCAAATTATATCGGATCACCGCCATCGTGCAGACCGCAATGCGTTGTTAATAGTGAATGTGACGCATCTAAAGCTTGTATCAATCAGAAATGTGACGACCCATGCCCTAACACTTGCGGATTAAGAGCACACTGTTTAGTAAAGAACCACAATCCTATCTGTACTTGTCCGGCTGGTATGACAGGAGATCCATTCACACAGTGTTACAGTAAGTTTTTAATATAGCGAAGTATTTATTCATAATACTATTTATAAATTATATGGATTAGGACGTACAGTTAATAACATCATATTTTTTTACAGACATTCCGCTTACCACCGAACGACCACCGTCCTGTACCCCGTCTCCTTGTGGCCCGCATTCACGATGCCAACTGTTAGCAAGTGGACCAGCATGTTCCTGTTTGCCTGGTTATGTCGGATCTCCACCATCATGCCGCCCCGAATGTACTATAAATTCAGAGTGTCCCGCATCTCTGGCTTGCGTTCGTCAAAAATGTGAAGATCCATGCCCAGGATCATGCGGAGTGGAGGCCAACTGTCATGTTTTGAATCATGTAGCGGTTTGTGTCTGTAACGAGGGTTACACTGGAGATCCGTTTTCAAGATGCCAACCTATAAGTGAAAGTATGTACTTACTATTTTTCAAACAAGCATGTTAATTCATATTTCAGGGTTGATATTTACTATATGTGCTATATTTTATTTCAGCACCTACAACTGAGACTCCATTAGATCCTTGTAATCCTTCGCCGTGCGGACCAAACGCACAATGTGATAACGGGTTCTGCACATGTTTACGAGATTACAGCGGAAACCCATATGAGTCTTGTAGACCAGAATGTACTGGAAGCCAAGAATGTCCAAGAGACAAAGCTTGTTTCAGAAATAAATGTAGAGACCCATGCCCAGGCGTTTGTGGTCAAAATGCAAAATGTGATGTAATTAACCATATACCTAGCTGTTCCTGCATTACTGATTACACGGGCAATCCGTTTACTCATTGCCAACCTGTAGAAAAGGATAAAATGTTACCCAGGGACCCCTGCCACCCGTCGCCTTGTGGGCCAAATAGTGTCTGTCGTAATACAGATAATACAGCAGTATGCGCTTGCATTGAAGGCTTCCAAGGATCTCCACCTTCCTGCCGTCCAGAATGTATTGTTAGTTCAGAATGTCCTTCAACTAAAGCATGTGTTAACCAGAAATGTATCAATCCATGCATCAATGCATGTGGCGTATCTGCACGATGTGAAGTCATTAACCATAGCCCCATATGTAGTTGCAATCCCGGACAAACTGGAGATCCATTCAAAAGCTGCTACGATATAGTGGCAACACCGACTCCAGAATTAGTCGATGCTTGTAATCCGTCACCTTGTGGACCAAATTCATTGTGCGTAGAGAGAAATGGAAAAGCAAATTGTAGATGTGTAGACGATTACGTAGGGCAACCACCAAACTGTAGGCCAGAGTGTGTAATTAATCCAGATTGCCCATCAAACCAAGCGTGCATCAGGAACAAATGTGTAGATCCTTGTCCTGGTTCATGTGGTGTAAATGCAGATTGTATTATTGCTAGCCACACTGTATCCTGCATTTGCAAAGAAAAATACACTGGAAATCCATTCATGCAGTGTGTTCCACAAGAAGGTATGATCTTAATTTTTATACCCCTTTTATTATTTAGTATAGATACATTACTTATATAAAGTTAAGTACGCGATCAAATTATTTTGCATTTACAATTTCTATATATTTTGATTTTATTTCAGAAAATGTTGTAAAACCATGTGATCCATCACCATGTGGAGCAAATGCAATTTGTACTCAACGAAATGGCGCAGGTGCCTGCTCATGTATGGAAGATTACCAAGGAAATCCTTATGAGGGCTGTCGACCTGAATGTGTTCTTAGCTCAGATTGTTCCGCTGACAAGTCATGTATTAGAAATAAATGTGCTGATCCATGCCCAGGAATTTGTGGCTCTAATGCTGAATGTACGGTTATCAACCATGTACCTTCTTGCGCGTGTTTCAAAGGATATTCAGGCAATCCATTCGTTCAATGTAATAAGAATGAACCGGTACAGGAGGTAAGACCCTGTCAGCCTTCGCCATGTGGACCAAACAGCGTATGTAGAGAAAATGGAGAATTAGCATCTTGCGAGTGCCTCCCTGACTATCAAGGAGCCCCACCAGATTGTAGACCCGAATGTACCGTAAGTAGCGAATGTCCACCAGATCGTGCGTGTCACAAACTGAAATGCGCCGATCCATGCAGAGGTACATGCGGCATTGGCGCACATTGTCAAGTAATCAACCACAGTCCACTGTGTAGCTGTCCAGTGGGTACGAAAGGAGATCCGTTCAGTAGATGTCAAGAAATTCAATATACCATTGAGGAACAACATAAACCATATCAACCTTGCCAGCCAAATCCATGTGGACCATACAGTGAATGTCGGCCAATAAATGATTCCCCATCCTGTTCATGTATGGTGGGTTACATGGGATCACCACCAAATTGCCATCCAGAATGTTTAGTAAATACAGATTGTCCATCCCATCAAGCTTGCATTGCAGAAAAGTGCACAAATCCTTGTGAAGGTTCTTGTGGATTTAGAGCTGAGTGTCGCGTTCAAAATCATATACCTATATGTAGCTGTCCTATGGGTTATTCCGGTGATCCATTTATCCAATGTTCAGAAGTAATTGGTAAGTGTTACAATATTTATGTAATTTACTTTACAATTAAGATATATTTCTGAAGTAATTCTCGAAAACAATATAAAATTATGATTCGTTATTGCAGTTACACCAACGCCCTCAGCAGATCCTTGTAATCCATCGCCGTGTGGAAGTAATGCCATTTGTGATTCTGGGTTGTGTTCATGTGCACAGGGTTACTTTGGTGACCCCTATTCAGGATGTAGATTAGAATGTAGTACTAACGGAGAATGTGCACCAACACGTTCATGCCAGGGAGGCAAATGTGTAGATCCTTGTCCCGGAGCTTGTGGCACAAGTGCGACATGTTCAGTAAATAATCATATTCCATCCTGCACTTGTCCGCCAAATACATCGGGTGATCCATTCTCATTCTGCACAGAAATAGTGAAATCAGGTAATAATAAACTATATTTCATTACTTTTGTCAAACGACACCTACGTCTTCCGATTATGTACCTATTGATATACATTTCGAACTGAATTCACATTTAAAGTCATATAAAATTTCAGTAATATTAGAAAATATATAACGATACAAGTATGATATATTTTTTATAAAGTTACTTCACTTTTAGAAACACCTCGTTCACCATGCTCGCCATCTCCATGCGGTCCATACAGTGAGTGCACAGTAAGTGCAAATGGCGCCGCAGCCTGCTCTTGTCGTGCAGGACACATTGGATCACCACCATCGTGCCGTCCAGAATGTCTCGTCAGTTCAGAGTGCAAATTACAGCTTGCGTGTATTGACCGTCGATGCCGAGACCCTTGTGAGGGCGCGTGCGGTCGTGGAGCGCGTTGTCAAGTTATCGCTCACTCACCTATTTGCACTTGTAACGACGATTATACCGGGGATCCCTTCACCTACTGTTACCCGGCGCCAGGTATTATATTGGTTTAAAAATATATGAATGTATATTTTTTCATTTAGGAATGCTTAATTAACATATTGTGCTCATTTTTAGCAATTTCAACGGAACCGGTCAACACATGTCAACCATCGCCATGCGGTCCGAATTCTCTTTGCGTAAATTCGGGCGACATACCGGCCTGTAGTTGCCAACCCGGTTTTATTGGATCCCCACCAAACTGCCGACCTGAATGTACTATCAGTGCGGAATGTCCAGCAGCCCTCGCTTGTGTAGCCCAACGGTGTAAGGACCCTTGCGTGCAAGCATGCGGCCCGCGTGCCGTGTGTTCGGTGGTTAATCATCGCGCGACGTGCGCGTGTGAACCGGGCCTAGAAGGCGATCCCTTCCAGGGTTGTACGACACCTAAAGGTAAGACTCATTACAATCGGCACTGTAATTATACCATTTAGTGTTACACATTATCAGTATTCATGTTAGTTGATTTAGAAGGATCCATGTGTTGAATAAACATAGTATTAATTAAAAGGTAAAGAACGTTCATGAAAAATATCTTAACATCGAAACAATTGGTACATAAAGAGAAAAAAGCGCATTTAACCCCTGCTTCGCGAAGCGTGATAATTCATGCTTAAAATGTGTGCTTTTTTAAATATTGAAATAAGATCACGGCTCACAAGGTATACTAATGTCAAGGTTACAGAATTGTACTGGTATCTTTCTTTTATGACTGAGTAGCGACCATGCCCGTTTCTTGGTTTTCTGGGAATTATACTGGTATAATATCTGTGTTAATGCTTAATTATAAAACGGAGGCAATCACATTAGGATGGTGAAAACATAATTTTTAATTGTATAGATTTTGCTTCCAGAAGGGATGTAACATTTCAATAACTATTTATGTGAAATTAATGCCTCTGCTTTTGATTGGAGCACGCGGAGTAACAACGCACTTACAGTAAGCTTAGGTCGTGTCTTATGACGGCCGCTTTTGGATGGTGGCGCTAAACGGCGGCGCCGCGGCTGGATTAGGAGATCACTAAATGTCGCCGAGCCCAGTAAGCTTCGACTAACGCTTCGGACCAAGGAGATGCTTCTAAGGTAAATGCGGTGTTTAGGTAAGTGAATATTGTTTTATGAATTTTGTAATAAACTATTTTCAGCTCCTCCAAAGATTGAATACATAAATCCGTGCGAACCGTCGCCATGTGGTTCCAATGCGGAATGCAGAGTTCAAGGAAATGCCGGTTCTTGCACGTGCCTGCCTGATTATTTCGGTGATCCATATCAAGGATGCAGGCCAGAATGCTTAGCTGACTCGGATTGCCCGTTGACATCTGCATGCAATAGAAACAAATGTATAGACCCATGTCCAGGAGTGTGCGGTTATAACGCCGACTGTTTTGTTACAAATCATAAGCCCACGTGTAACTGTAAAGTTGGTTATTCCGGCAACCCGTTATCTATGTGTTCACTTATAAGAGGTACGTTATTATGAAACAGCTAAATCTGTTGGAGAATACGTAACAAATTTATTAATTCTTTATTTATTATTTCCAGAATATGACGTGTCTGTGATAAATGTTTGTAATCCATCGCCATGTGGCGCTAATGCCATATGTAAGGAAATAAATGGTCAACCAGTTTGTTCATGTTTGACTAATTATATGGGATCGCCACCCAACTGCAAACCTGAGTGTATAGTGAATTCAGATTGCAAACCAACTAGAGCTTGCGTTAACAACAGATGTGTAAATCCCTGTCCTAAGCCTTGTGGTCGCAACAGTGAATGCAAAGTAATAAACCATAGTCCGGTATGCTCTTGTCGACAAGGATATTCTGGAGATCCGTTTACTTTATGCGCTCAAACTCTTCGTAAGTATTAATTTTCTTTAAGATTTATATTCTTAAAAAATTGTTATGACCAAATAATTGTATAATACCGTATGTACTTTACAGAAATAGCACCCATTGAAGCAGTTCCATCGAATCCGTGCCTCCCATCTCCATGCGGCCTGTATGCCGAGTGCCGCAACATTAACGGACTTGCTTCTTGTTCATGTTTACCGACTTATATGGGCTCACCACCCTACTGCAAGCCGGAATGTGTTGTACATTCTGACTGTCCCAGTAATCAAGCATGTATTGCCGAGAAGTGTAGAAATCCTTGCGAAGGCTCATGTGGATTGTACGCCAAATGTTTCGTAAACAATCACGTGCCAGTTTGCACCTGTGCGGACAGTTTTACCGGTGATCCATTTAGGGAGTGCACACCCATACCATTTAAAGGTAAGGTCATTTAAAATCGACTTTAGTCGATTTGTTATAAATTACTCAGTTTATATTATTTTTACTTTTATTGTTATTTCAGAGGAAACACCACCTACCGCCTATAACCCGTGCGAACCAAGCCCATGTGGAGCAAATACAGAATGTAACAATGGAGTATGTTCATGCTTGGCCGGCTATCACGGAGATCCATTCCTCGGCTGTCGGCCTGAATGTGTGTACAATTCCGATTGTCCGCAAGACAAAGGTTGCCAGCGAAACAAATGCGTGAATCCTTGCATTGGTACCTGCGGATTGAATGCTATTTGTGATGTTAATAATCATGTGCCAATGTGTAGTTGTCCAAAGGGCATGAGCGGCAATGCGTTTGTCGAATGTCGTCCACACGCAGGTAATACTGATACTATTTTTTACTAAATGTTCTGTACTTGAAATTATACTTGTTTACTTACAATTAGAAATTTGTGAAATATTTAAGTGAAAAAATTTAATGATTACTGTTTTTTTTTAGTTGCCAACATAAATCCGTGCAACCCATCGCCTTGTGGACCCAATAGTCAATGTCAACAATCTAACGGCCAAGCTGTTTGTTCTTGCATTCCTGGATATCGAGGAAGTCCCCCAACTTGTAGACCTGAGTGTATCGTTAGTCTCGAATGCTCTTTGAAGGAAGCGTGTAACAACCAAAAATGTGTTAATCCTTGCATCGGTGCATGTGGAATAGCAGCTGTATGTGACGTCATCAACCACAACCCGATTTGTACCTGCCCGCCGTCGTTCACGGGAGATCCTTTCGTTAGATGTTCCGTTATTGGTAAGTAATATCGAATTACTACACTTAAACGTTATTCGTGAATCTTAGAGTAAAATAATTTATACAATTTTATTATTTACAGTGGAAACACCGCCCCAAGTAAATCCTTGCGAACCATCTCCCTGTGGACCGCATTCGATATGCAGAATAAGCGGGGAGAGCCCAGTATGCGCTTGCGTAACAGGTTTTAAAGGAACGCCGCCCAACTGCAGACCAGAGTGTATAAGCAACAGTGAATGCGATTACAACTTAGCATGCTTAAATCAAAAATGCGCTGATCCATGCATCGGAAGTTGTGGCAGTAACGCTGAGTGTAGAGTCGTCAGCCATTCTCCAATGTGCATATGTCAGGTTGGATACACCGGCGATCCATTTTCACAATGTACCCTGATATCAATGGAACCGAACGAAATATTGAACCCGTGTAGCCCAAGTCCTTGCGGCTCTAACGCTATATGTAGAGAACAAAATGGCGTAGGCGCTTGTCAGTGCCAGGAAGATTATTTAGGAAACCCATATGAAGGATGCAGGCCAGAGTGCGTAGTTAATTCCGACTGTCCTCTTAATAAAGCCTGTTCCAGAATGAAGTGCGTCGATCCTTGTCCAGGCACCTGTGGTTCTAATGCCTTATGTCAAGTTAACAATCACATGCCTAATTGTATTTGCTTGTCAGGGTATACTGGCAATCCATTTAGCCATTGCAACATTATGCAAGAACGTAAGTATTTAATGAAAAGAGTTAATTAATGTTTCTTTTAAATTAATACATCATAATTTGTTTATTATGACATTTCAGCGCAAGTTTTAGAAACAAATCCATGTAGCCCATCACCATGTGGTGCAAATGGCCAATGCAAAGAAATAAATGGTCAAGCAGTATGCTCTTGCTTACCTAATTTCGTAGGCTCTCCACCTAATTGTCGCCCAGAATGTGTGGTCAGCTCGGAATGTCTACCACACTTGGCTTGTGTTGACCAAAAGTGTTCTGACCCCTGTGTTGGTAGTTGCGGTGATAATGCCAACTGTAACGTTATAAACCATAGTCCTATTTGCGTCTGCAAGCAAGGTTTAACTGGAAATCCGTTCACCAGGTGCTATCCTATAAAAGGTAAGGTCTTTTGTAATGTGACAAAATTTTATCGTATATAATAATAAACTTGTCGAGTAAGATTTATTGTAAATTCCTTTTTAATTTCAGTTTCCCAACCACCTGTTAGCACACCAGTTGCAGACCCATGTTTACCATCGCCATGCGGTCTTTATGCAGAATGTCGCAATATTGGTGGTAATCCTTCCTGTGCTTGTCAACCAGGATATATCGGCAATCCGCCAAACTGCAGGCCTGAATGTACAATAAATTCTGAATGTCCCAGTAACCAAGCTTGCATCAATGAAAAATGTCGCGATCCGTGCCCTGGAGCCTGTGGATTGAATGCACAATGTAACGTATTTAATCACATTGCTCAGTGTAGTTGCATAGAAGGTTACAAGGGTGATCCGTTTGTACAGTGCATACCAGCTCCACCGGACGATGGTAAATATAAACGTTCATATATACATGTATTTATATATAAATTAAGACCATAATCATTAAAAGTGTTTGTTATATTGATTATTTTTGTCTTATTTTTTATAATTGTTTCATTACAGAAGTTGTTACTGAACTGGATCCTTGCAATCCATCTTCGTGTGGTCCAAATTCACAATGCAATGATGGAATTTGTACATGTCTGCCGGAATATCACGGCGATCCATACTTTGGATGTCGTCCAGAATGTTTAGTGAACACGGATTGTCCACAGGACAAAGCTTGCGTGAAAAGTAAATGTGTGGATCCTTGTATTAATACATGTGGGAAACAGGCTATTTGCAACATATTTAACCACGTACCAATGTGTACATGCCCACAAGGATTTACTGGAAATGCATTCTTAGAATGTCGACCGCAAGTAGTAACTGAATTTATAGACCCATGCAATCCATCGCCTTGCGGTCCTAACAGTCGTTGCAGAGAAATTAATGGACAGGCTATATGTACATGTCTACCCGGGTATATGGACGCACCACCTACTTGTAGGCCCGAGTGCACATCTAGTGCTGAATGCGCATTAACCAAGGCGTGCTCTGGTCAACGATGCATTGACCCATGCAAAGGAAACTGCGGTGCTGGAGCTCAATGCCAAGTTATAAATCATAATCCTATTTGCTCATGTCCACCTGGCTTAACTGGAGATCCCTTTACCAGATGTATAACTCAAGGTATTAAATGTTTATTTTTTTTAATACAACGCCGTATTTTATGTTCTATCTATTATATCTTAATGTAAAATTTCTATTTCAGTTGTGGTACCAGATGTATATGTAAATCCCTGCGAACCGTCGCCGTGTGGTCCTAATTCGGTTTGCAAAGAAATTAGTGGATCTCCGTCTTGCGCATGTCTGGAGAACTTTACTGGAAGTCCACCGAATTGTCGCCCTGAATGTATAGCTAATACTGAATGTCCCAACGAATTGGCATGTATTAATCAAAAATGTAAAGATCCCTGTCCGGGTTTGTGCGGCGCAGGAGCTGAATGTAGGGTTGTCAGCCACGCGCCACAATGCTACTGCCAACCCGGGTTTACCGGAGATGCATTCATTGCATGCAAAGTTGTAGATGTACCCCTTACTCCTTGCTCTCCCTCACCGTGTGGACCTAATGCGTTGTGCAAAGAATTAAGAGGAGCAGGTTCTTGCGTGTGCTTGCCAGATTATGTAGGAAACCCGTACGAGGGCTGCCGTCCTGAATGTGTCGTAAACTCTGATTGCCCAACCAATTTGGCATGTATTCAAAACAAATGCAAAAATCCTTGCATTAACATATGTGGGCGAAATGCCGTTTGCAATGTTATAAATCATACGCCACAGTGCGAATGTCTGCCGGGACTAACAGGTAGCCCTTACCAAGGATGCCTTGAAAAAGTTCAAGGTATGTAAGAAAGTTTTACATGTTAATAAAAATTCATGATATTATTTGTGTATTTGTATTATTAATAATATGCATGTTTTTTAGAAACTCCTCCAGTGTACAAAGATCCATGCGTGCCATCTCCATGCGGACCTAATAGCATATGCAAGGTATCAAACGATCAGGCTGTGTGTACTTGTGAAGCCGGTTATCTGGGAACACCTCCATCTTGTAGACCAGAGTGTGTCGTTAGCTCTGAATGTTCTCAACAACAAGCGTGTAT
Source organism: Cecropterus dorantes dorantes (assembly GCA_018249915.1). Taxonomy (NCBI): domain Eukaryota; kingdom Metazoa; phylum Arthropoda; class Insecta; order Lepidoptera; family Hesperiidae; genus Cecropterus; species Cecropterus dorantes. Next base: position 50,071 of record DWLI01000002.1, read on the forward strand.
AAACCGAAAATGTAAAAATCCATGTGAAGGGGTTTGTGGATTAAACACCGATTGTAAAGTGATTAACCATAGTCCAATTTGCACGTGTCTCGTACAGCATACGGGAGATCCTTTCAGCCGTTGTCACAGAATTCCAGGTACATTTCACTACTTTTCTGTCACTTAAATGTAATTGATATTCTACTAAAAGTTAAAATTATTTGTATTTTAATATTTCAGTTGCTGACGTTATCGTCGCTCCGGTGAATCCATGCCTACCGTCTCCTTGTGGACCTTTCTCTGAATGTCGCGATATAAGAGGATCACCTTCTTGCTCATGTTTACCTCAGTACCACGGTAGCCCACCGAACTGCCGACCTGAATGTTCCATTAACACCGACTGTCCCAGTGACAAGGCCTGTATCAATGAAAAGTGTGTAGATCCGTGCCCTGGTTCTTGCGGTATATATGCTGAATGTAGAGTACAAAGTCACGTGTCAATATGTACATGTTTCGAGGGCTATACTGGTGATCCCTTCACCCAATGCGTTTTGAAAATACAAAAAGGTAAGCATTTGATTATAATGTGAAACAGTTACTTAAAAAAACGTATTCTTATATAATTCTCTATAATATATTCATGTTTTAGATCCGACACCGATAAATCCATGCAATCCATCGCCATGTGGACCAAACGCCGTTTGTAATGACGAAGTTTGTACTTGTTTACCCGAATACAACGGCGATCCATATTTCGGCTGTCGTCCTGAATGCACAATTAGCTCTGAATGTCCCATGGACAAGGCCTGCGTTAATCAAAAGTGCGTTAATCCGTGTATGAATTCGTGTGGCACCAACGCTAATTGCGAAGTCGTAAAACATATGGCCATTTGTGTATGCCCTCCGAAGACAACTGGAAATGCTTTTATACAGTGTAACCCAATAAGAGGTAAGTGTTTGTTTATATTGTTTATATGTTAAAATGACACCTGATTAAATTACTATATAAATGACTAGCTGTGCTCCGCGGTTTCACCCGCTATTACTTAAGAAAAATATACAACAAACAAACATAGTGTGATGTTACATTGCCTATAGCCTTATCGATAAATTTACTACTCAACACAAAGAATTTTTAATTTCGAACTAGTAGTTCCTGAGATTAGCCCGTTCATCTAAACAAACTCTACTGCTTTATAATATTAGCATAGATTTTCAAGAGTTTTCAAATTTGTGGTACTCTCAACAACCATTAGTATCAAAGTTCAATTAACGTTGGTCTGTTTTGACGTTGACATGTTTTTTATTGTTTGCAGATCCTGTTCCATCCAATCCATGTACACCAAGCCCATGTGGACCTTTCAGTCAATGTCGGGAATATAATAACCAAGCGGTGTGTTCATGTATGACTTCCTATCTTGGTGCGCCACCATCATGCCACCCAGAGTGCGCGGCTAGTTCTGATTGTCCTTCAAATAAGGCGTGCAGTAATCAAAAATGTATAAATCCTTGTCAAGGGGCTTGTGGAGTATCAGCTCAATGTCAAGTCATTAATCACAATCCAATTTGTTCCTGCCCCACGGGACTAACTGGTGATCCATTTACAAGATGCATCACGAAACGTAAGTTTTATAAAATGCAAACTGTTATGTTATAACTGGGATATTATAACTTTGACATTGTTTGTAATACTAATTTTAATCATATATTTCAGCAATATCTGAGCCTACGGTTGCAGTAAATCCTTGTCAACCTTCACCCTGTGGACCGAATTCAATATGTCGTCAAACGGATACGGAAACTCCATCATGTCAATGTATGCCAGAGTTCATTGGTTCTCCGCCAAATTGTCGTCCAGAATGCATATCTAACAGCGAGTGCGCTCCACATAAAGCTTGCATAAACAGAAAGTGTCAAGATCCTTGTGTTCAGGCTTGTGGCATAAACGCAGAATGTAGGGTTGTAAGTCACACCGCTGTGTGTATTTGCCCTGAAGGATACAGTGGCGACGCGGTTATTCAATGCACAGTTAATGCTATTATACCTAGCGAACCGTTATCGCCTTGTACACCATCGCCCTGTGGTCCTAACGCAGAATGCAAGGAACAATCTAATGCCGGCGCATGTTTATGTGTTCATGGCTACTTTGGCAACCCGTACGAAGGATGCCGTCCAGAATGTTCAGTCAACTCAGATTGTCCAAGTAATAGAGCATGTGTAAGAAATAAATGCATTGATCCTTGTCCTGGTACTTGCGCTGTAAATGCTGACTGTCAAGTAGTTAATCATTCCCCATTATGTACCTGTCGCGCGCCGTATGTCGGCGATCCGTTTAGGCAGTGTAATATTAAACGTAAGTAAAAAACTTATTATCGCTTATTAAAAGTATATCTATATAGCAATGGAAGCAAGTATGTATATCATGTATGTAATGTTATTGTTTGTGACTTTTTAGAACAAGAAGAAGTGTACACAAATCCATGTCAACCATCGCCGTGTGGGCCTAACAGTCAATGTCACGTAACAAATGGCCAAAGCGTTTGCTCGTGCTTACCTGAGTATAGAGGATCTCCACCAAATTGTAGGCCAGAATGTGTCGTTAGCGCGGAATGCCCAGCTGATAAAACGTGCAGGAACCAGAAATGTGTTTCGCCTTGCCCAGGACCCTGCGGATTAAATACGAAATGCAGAGTCATTAACCACAGCCCCATTTGCACTTGCGAAGACCGGTTCACTGGAGATCCATTCTCTAATTGTTACAAAATTACAGGTATTTATAACATTTTCTTCCTAGATTTTAAAATAAAAATCGGTAATGTAATCTACTTTTTTGTATCCATAAATATGACATAGAAGGAAATTACCATCAATTTAATACGAATTTGTTTTTAGCGCCGGTTCAAACACCAGAAGAGAGAGATCCTTGCGTACCGTCACCGTGCGGTCCAAACTCTCAATGTCAGAATCTGCGCGGTATCCCGTCATGTTCGTGTTTACCAAACTTCGAGGGAAGTCCGCCAAACTGTAGACCGGAATGTACTATAAATGAAGAGTGTGCTAGCAATTTAGCTTGCATCAAACAAAAATGTAAAGACCCTTGTCCAGGCTCGTGTGGCATCAACGCTAATTGTCAAGTTATGAATCATGTCGCGATTTGCAGTTGTATCGAAGGTTTTACTGGAAACGCATTTACCCAGTGCAGCCCTAACCTTCTTCCTCAAAAAGGTTCGGTTGTTATTTTATTTACTTTTATGCTCTTACTTTGTTTATAATATATTTATAATATTGCTGAAGACAATAGGTCCGGTACTGCCAGAATTATCGAGTCTCTATTAAACAGTTAATAAAGGAAATTATTTAATTGTTTTGAAATTTAAATAACTATAATTCATAATCTACTTAATTATTGAGACATACAAAAATACATTTTTTTATTTCTTTCATACAGAAGAAACAGATTTGTGCAATCCATCACCATGCGGGTCAAATGCCGTATGTAATAACGGACAATGTACTTGCATTACTGAATTCCTTGGAGACCCATACATTGGATGCCGACCGGAGTGTGTTCAGAGCTCAGACTGTGAGCGAAACAAAGCATGTATATCGAACAAATGCCAGGACCCATGCCCTGGAACTTGCGCACCCACAGCTCTGTGTAACGTAGTTAACCACATTCCAATGTGCAGCTGCCCTGACCGCATGACCGGCAACGCCTTTGTGGAATGCCGCATTATTTCAGGTACATTTGAAACTCTATTTATACATTAAATTCCTTTGATTTTTATTACCCGACTGCGTCAGAAGGACAGTTATTTGTCTCAACCGTATAAAAGGTAAATATGTCATTATGAACGAAAAAATCGTTAAATTAAAAAAAGTTTTTTTTTTAAATATTTTTAACAATATCACTAGTTTTTAGGTTTTATCATCACGTAATGATATCTTTTGAATTTCCAGAACCCGTAAAGGTCAATCCTTGTCAGCCTTCTCCGTGTGGTCCTAACAGTCAATGTAGAGAAGTAAATGGTCAGGCTGTGTGTTCTTGTACCCCTAACTTCATCGGCTCTCCACCTGCATGCCGACCTGAGTGCGTCATAAGTGCAGAGTGTTCATTAGATCAAGCATGTAGCAATCAACGCTGTGTCAATCCATGCGTAGGCGCATGTGGTGTGAACGCTGAATGCAAAGTGGTCAACCATAACCCAATTTGCACGTGTCCAGCGACATATTCAGGCGATCCATTTTCACGCTGCTTCAGATTACGTGAGTATTATTTTGACAATAAAGTAGCATTGGTTTGCGTTACGTTGTTGTAACGAAGTCTGGTGGCTGTGCAATCGAATTACGAAAAGGTCAACTACCTATAAATATATTATCAATTCACTTACTATTATTATTATTAATTAATAATTAATTTATATATGTTATCTGCTAGTACAATAACATTATATCACTTTATTGGTTTATTACAGCTGAAAAACTACCGGACCCTATCAACGTTTGCACGCCCTCTCCTTGTGGTCCCAACTCATTATGCAAGGACGTAAAGGGAGTACCGACATGCACATGTTTGGATAACTATACTGGTCAACCACCGTACTGCAGACCAGAGTGCACAAGTAATGAGGACTGCTCTCCACACCTGTCGTGTGTTAATACGAAATGCGTGAACCCCTGTGAAGGAGTGTGTGGAGCCAACGCGGAGTGCAGAGTCGTGAGCCACTCTCCGATATGTTTATGTTCCAATGGATACACAGGAGATCCGTTTACGGGTTGTGTATACGAACCTGTACACGTGGAGCCCCTTACAACACCATGTTCACCTTCACCTTGCGGAGCGAACGCTTTGTGCAAAGAAAAATACAACGCAGGATCATGTACTTGTATTGAAGGATATATCGGTAATCCTTATGAGGGTTGCCGACCAGAGTGTGTAGTAAATACTGATTGTCCGTCTAACAGAGCATGCACAAATAATAAGTGCGTAGATCCTTGTCCAGGAAGCTGTGGTACCAATGCTGAATGTCAAGTAGTAAATCATGCGCCTCTGTGTACTTGTAATAACGGCTACACTGGCGACCCATTCAGATATTGCATCTATCAAGGTAATTGCGTTCACAAAAGTTTTATTATACTATTATCATATAAGTAATATATTTAGCAATATGTAAACAAAATTCCGTTTTCCTTATTATAGAAGCACCAGTAAATGTACCAGTGGACGTTTGCTATCCTTCTCCTTGTGGACCCAACAGCCAGTGTAAAAATATAAATGGCCAAGCTGTGTGCTCTTGTCTAGCGGAGTATATAGGATCCCCACCAAATTGCCGCCCAGAATGTGTCGTGAGCTCAGAATGCCCACACGACAAGGCGTGTATCAAGAATAAGTGCATGAACCCTTGTCCGAAACCGTGTGGTTTGAACAGTAACTGTAAGGTCATTAACCACAGCCCGATATGTTCCTGCAAACCGACATTTACTGGAGATCCATTTACTATCTGTACTCCAGTTCCATGTAAGTATTGTTCTCAAATATGTTACGTATATATATGTTAAACTAGATTAATTCAAGTTCATTTTATATTGCAAGAATATTTTAATTACAATAGGTCTTAATCAACATTAGTTTTTTTTATGTTCTACCCACTCGGGTGTGAAGAAAAGATTTTAATTTCATTGAAACATATTACATTTACAACAACATAACATATTACATTTACATAACATATTATATTACATATACATAACATATTACATTTTCATTTTCAATTCAAAACGCCATAAATAATAATTAAAATATAACAAAATAATTGTATATTTTCCAGTGGAAATACCTCAGCCAGAAATCATCAACCCATGTTTACCATCGCCATGTGGACCAAACGCTGAATGCAGAAACATTGGAAATACTCCGTCTTGTTCATGCTTGATTAATTATATAGGAAGTCCACCAAATTGTCGACCAGAATGCTCTATACACTCAGATTGTCCTAGTGACCGCGCTTGCATTAACTCCAAGTGTCAAGATCCTTGTCCCGGCTCTTGCGGTTTGTACGCTACGTGCAATGTACAGAATCATATACCGATTTGCACGTGCAACGAAGGTTACGTCGGAGATCCATTTACAAGCTGCAGAGTACAAATATTACAAGGTACTTAATTTTATATTACACTAATCATATTTAAAGAGAAAATATTGATAATATCTCACTTTTAGAATTTCTTAGCATTGCATCACAGAATTGCAAATCTAGAGCATAATTTGTTCTGACTGTTGTAATTACTTTTGTAGTTAGTAAAATATTTTTTTCGTGTCAACTATGAAATCCTACTTTTGGCTACTTATAATAATTATTTTTTATTTTAGTTGAACCGAGTATAGCGGACTCCTGTGCAAACGTGCGATGCGGATCAAATGCGGAATGCATCAATGGGCAGTGTCAATGCTTGCCCGAGTTTCATGGAGACCCTTACTTTAACTGTAGACCAGAATGTGTGTTTAGCACTGACTGCGATCAAAGCAAAGCCTGTGTGCAAAGAAAATGTATCGATCCCTGCATCGGCGCGTGTGGACAGAATGCAATTTGTCAAGTAGTTAATCACATACCGATGTGCAGTTGCAATACTGGTTTTACCGGAAACGCCTTTGTTATTTGCAATCCAATTAAAGGTACGTCACAAAAACTGTTCAAACATTGAATTTAACTTTAAGAGTTGTAAATACGAAACGTTTATTAACTGTTACTTTTTTACAGCAACACCTATCGAAAATCCATGCAGTACTGCAGTTTGCGGCCCGAATAGCCAGTGCCGTGAGATAAATAATCAAGCTGTTTGCTCGTGCTTGCCTACCTACTTGGGTGTACCACCGGCTTGTAGGCCGGAGTGTGTGGTGAATGCTGAATGTCCTCAAAATCAGGCTTGCTCGAAACAAAAATGTATCAACCCGTGTCTTGGAGCGTGTGGATTGCGTGCGACGTGCGAAGTGATCAATCATAATCCGGTGTGCGCTTGCCCCACCGGACATACAGGAGACCCGTTCGTTGGCTGTACTCCTATTACAAGTAATTATTTTCATAACATCTACCAACACTATGTCTCACAATTTATGGCACAGGTCTCATTGATTGACAGAATTATAGGCTATAATTTACCGCGTCAGCTTATAGATAATAGAAAAAACTACAGTTTGCAAATATTTAATTTATTTTATCATTACTTATATTAATTTCAAATATTGACCATAATTTTAAATTAGTTGAAAGCCTAGTAAGTGCGTCGTAAACAGGCTTTTATCGATCTTGGATAATCTCTATTTAAGGCATAATTATCTACTTCAGTCATATCTATGACTGAAAAGATATTGTGCATCTTTTTGCTTTAATTCTGTTATTTAATAATAATGAAACTTAATTTTCTGTTATTTAACTATTTATAATGTTTTCAGATGCTCCTCCAATTATTGTCAACCCTTGTCAGCCTTCCCCTTGCGGGCCGAATTCAATTTGCCAGGAAGTTAATGGAAACCCTTCATGTACATGTATGCCAGAATTTAAGGGTCAACCACCGTATTGTAAACCTGAGTGCATAAGTAACAGCGAATGTCCTACACATTTGGCTTGCGTCAATCAAAAATGTAAAGATCCATGCATCCGTGCTTGTGGTGCGAATGCCGAATGTCGTGTTGTCAGCCATTCAGCTATGTGCGTATGTCCGCAAGGATATAGAGGGGATCCATTCACTCAATGTTCAATACAAACCGCTATTGAAATTTTAACGCCGTGCTCACCGTCGCCTTGCGGTCCAAATGCAATTTGCAAGGAACAAAACAAAGTAGGATCATGTATCTGTAACGAAGGCTACTTTGGAAACCCTCACGAAGGCTGTCGTCCCGAATGTGTGAGTGACTCCGATTGTCCAGGAAATAGAGCGTGCATTGGCAATAAGTGTCAAGATCCATGCCCAGGCACGTGTGGCGTCAACGCCGAATGTGCTACAGTCAACCATTCACCTGTATGCACTTGTATTCCTGGATATACCGGGGATCCATTCCGACGCTGCACCATAGTATCAGGTAGGTTTTCATTTCCTGCATACGAATTAATAAAGCTACACATATGTTCATAATGTGTGTGATATTTATGAATATATTTTATTGCAGTTCAAGAAGTGCCGCCAGTAAACGTTTGCTTCCCGAGTCCCTGCGGACCAAACAGCCAGTGCCGCGTTTTGAATGACCAAGCTGTATGCAGTTGTTTACCAGAATTTATTGGCGAACCTCCATCTTGCAAGCCTGAATGTGTAACTAATTCCGAGTGTGCCTCCGATAAGGCATGTGTCAATCGAAAATGTATCAATCCTTGCCCCGGACCATGCGGTCAAAATGCTGAGTGCCGGGTATTCAATCATAATCCAATCTGCAGTTGCTCCGTAGGATTTGTCGGCGACCCGTTCACAAGATGTTACGCGAAGCCAGGTAAAGAAAAATATTTGCATTATCTACATCGTCTAAATAATTTACAGTCGTGCATAGTTTATGATGTAAATATTTTTATTTTTAGTGCCCCAACCATTATTGGATGAAACGAGAGATCCTTGCGTGCCGTCACCGTGCGGTTCGCATGCTATTTGCCGTAACTTGGGTGGTCAAGCGTCTTGTTCATGTGTGGTGGGCTATTTCGGAAGCCCCCCTAACTGTAGACCAGAATGTGTGACGAATCAGGACTGTGTCAGTTCCTTGTCTTGCATAAATGAGAAATGCAAGGACCCTTGCCCGGGATCGTGTGGACAAAACGCTAAATGTTCAGTCATTAAACACATTGCAATCTGTACTTGCTTGGAAGGTTATCAAGGAGATCCATTCACCGCATGCACGTTTAAACCGTTGGAAGGTATGTTACCACACGACATATTTTTATTAGATAACTGACTTTTCATTTAAAAGTAGGTCGTTAGTTTTATAAACAACAATTATAAACGTTTTTCAGAACCGTCTCCTATTGATCCCTGCAATCCATCACCATGTGGTTCTAATGCTCAATGCCTTAATGGAGAATGTTCATGCTTACCGGAATATCGAGGCGACCCGTACATAGGTTGTCGACCGGAATGTACAATTAGCACGGATTGTCAAAGAAATCAAATATGTGTAAACAAAAAATGCATGAACCCATGCCCTGATACTTGCGGTGCCAACGCTATTTGTGAAGTTATCAACCACGTTCCAATGTGCAGTTGTCCTGCTGGATTTACTGGCAATTCTTTCGTGTCGTGTAATGCTGTGCAAGGTATTTATTGATCAAATTCGTTATTACCAATAACAATAGTTAACCTTATTTAGTTTTACTACATTTACTGATTTAAAATATTTTTGCAGTTCCTGTACCAACAAATCCTTGCAACCCCAGTCCATGTGGACCAAACAGTCAATGTCGCGAAGTGAACAATGTTGCCGTATGTTCCTGTTTGCCGAACTACTCAGGAAATCCACCAGCATGCCGACCAGAGTGCACCACAAGTTCAGAATGTCAACTAGATAAGGCTTGCAACAACTACAAATGTATTAATCCATGTAATGGAGCGTGCGGCGTCAGTGCTCTTTGTGAAGTAGTAAATCACAACCCGATATGTTCTTGCCCGAGAGATTTCACAGGCGATCCATTTACAAGATGCGTTCCTAAACGTAAGTTTTGAACTACTAATTTATTTAAATATTTTCACTTTTAATCTAAAATTCGGCAATTTTTATTTATGTATATATCAATAGACACATATTTTCGAAGTTATATAAAATTAGATATCTCTAATATCTGCAAACCTGTCCCATTCTTTACTCGAAATTATGTTATATTCTTATGATTTTTTATTTCGCAGCTTTGGAGATTCAACCACAAATAAATCCATGCTTACCATCACCTTGTGGACCTAATTCGGTTTGCCAAACAATTAATGATTCGCCATCCTGCACATGCATGCCTGAATTCATTGGGACACCACCAAATTGTCGTCCAGAATGTTCGAGCAACAGTGAATGTCCAAACCACCTGGCTTGTATCAATAACAAATGCGGAGATCCATGCATAGGCGCATGTGGTTCGATGGCACAATGTCGAGTAGTCAGTCACACACCTAACTGTGTATGCCCACAAGGATACGTAGGAGATCCGTTTATATCATGTAGCGTCCAAGTTAATACGCCTGTAGAGACAATATCCCCGTGTACACCATCTCCCTGCGGAAGCAATGCCATTTGTAAAGAACGTAATAACGTCGGATCATGTACTTGTTCGCCTGGATACTTTGGAAATCCCTACGAAGGGTGCCGACCTGAATGCACAGTTAATACCGATTGCCCTTCGAATAGGGTATGTCAACAAAACAAATGTGTTGACCCATGTCCTGGAACATGTGCTACCAATGCTCAATGTCAAACTGTGAATCATGCACCAATATGTACCTGCCTACCGGGATACACTGGAGACCCATTCCGAAACTGTTTCTACAGACAAGGTAACATTTTTACCTTTCACTTGACTTTATGCGTTACTGATTGTTTTAAAACTAACGATATATGTTTTTGATTTACAGAAGTTGAATCTCCATCTGACCCATGCACTCCCTCACCGTGCGGTCCTAACAGCGTATGTAAAGTACGAAACGAACAAGCACTGTGTACTTGTATGCCTGACTACCGCGGTTCACCTCCTAATTGTAGACCTGAATGTATTATAAGTGCTGAATGCCCAACCAATAGAGCGTGCGTTGCTCAAAAATGTATTGACCCATGCATTGGTCAGTGTGGACAAAACGCGAAGTGTCTTGTGGTTAATCATAGCCCAATTTGTACTTGCATGCAGCAATTCACTGGAGACCCCTTCAGTAGATGCTATCCAATTATAACGACTTCAGCTGTGGAAGCTAGACCACCAACAAATCCTTGTATACCATCACCATGTGGACCGTTTAGTGAATGTAAAGAGATTAATGGAATTCCATCTTGCACTTGTCTACCATCTTACATAGGAGCACCACCTGGGTGTCGACCAGAGTGTGTCATTAACTCTGATTGTCCAAGTAATTTAGCGTGTATTAACCAAAAATGTAAAGATCCATGCCCAGGTTCATGTGGAATTAACGCAAAATGTGCCGTTAAAAACCATATACCAATATGCAGCTGCTTGGAAAAGTATATCGGCGACGCATTTACTGAATGCAAACCTCAAGGTATCTTTTTCGTTTATTTTAAACTTTATAATATGATTGTATAGTATATGAATACTTTGATTATGATGATTATAAATATTTTATTTGTACAGTTATAGAAATTGTAAACGATGAAATCGATCCTTGTAATCCATCTCCGTGTGGACCTAACGCGGTTTGCCGTGGAGGAGAATGCACGTGTCTGCCGGAATATCGAGGTGATCCATACTTCGAATGTCGTCCCGAATGTGTGTTGAGTTCCGACTGCGCTCAAAACAAGGCCTGTTTGCGAAATAAATGTGTTGACCCTTGCCAAAGTGGTGTTTGCGCAAGTAACGCTATATGCGAAGTTATCAATCATGTACCGATGTGCAGATGCCCTGAGCAAATGGTTGGTGACGCATTCGTCCAGTGCACCGTCCTCGAAGGTAATTATACACATTCTTGTTTAAGTCTTGTTATTAATGATACCAATTTTAGAACTATTTATATTTATATTTTTTATTTTATTTACAGTTGAGAAACCCCAACCTTGTCAACCAAGTCCATGTGGACCGAACAGTCAATGTCGAGATATAAGTGGACAAGCAATATGTTCATGCTTACCCGGTTTTATTGGAAGTCCACCTTCGTGCAGACCAGAATGTATTGTTAGCACTGACTGTTCACCGGATGAAGCATGCAGCAATAGAAAATGTATTAAGCCTTGTCAAGGAGCATGTGGTATTGGCGCAAAGTGTCAAGTAATCAATCACAATCCGATCTGCTCGTGTCCACCATCATATACTGGAAATCCCTTCACCAGATGTATTTTGCAAGAATTTACACCAGAACCCGTAAATCCATGCGTGCCTTCGCCTTGTGGACCCAATTCGATATGCAAAGAAAGCTTAGGTTCACCGGTTTGTTCATGTATGGACCAATATACTGGCGCGCCACCGCACTGTAAACCGGAATGTATTAGCAATTCTGAATGTCCAACACATCGCGCTTGTATTAACCAGAAGTGTGTAGATCCGTGTGTGGGTGCGTGCGGTTCTAATACAGAATGCCATGTAGTAAGCCATTCGCCATCATGTTCATGCCTAACCGAATACACTGGTAATCCATTTATCGAATGCCACAAAATAAGCATAATACAAGAAGTAACTACACCTTGTCTGCCGTCTCCTTGCGGTGCCAACGCTATTTGCAAGGAATTCAACAACGCTGGATCTTGCACTTGCTTGCAAGATTATTACGGAAATCCATATGAAGGATGTAGGCCAGAATGTGCCATAAACACAGACTGTCCATCAAATCGAGCTTGCTTACAAAATAAATGCCGAGACCCCTGTCCAGGCGCCTGCGCACCAAATGCCATATGCCAAGTAGTCAACCACGCGCCATCGTGCTCGTGTAATCCTGGCTACTCCGGCGATCCATTCCGCTACTGCAGTCCTGAAGGTGATTTAAATTTCTTCCTGATTTAATTGTATTTGATTTGAGAAAAGTAGGGACGTTTTATTTAATGTATTATCATATTTTTACAGTTATATCTGAGGCACCTAAAGACGTCTGTCAACCAAACCCCTGTGGTCCCAACAGTCGCTGTCAAGAAGTGAATAAGCAAGCGGTTTGCTCATGTTTACCAAATTACATCGGTGTCCCACCAGGTTGCCATCCAGAATGTGTAGTCAGTTCCGAATGCCCAAGAGATAAAGCATGTATAAATCAGAAATGTCAGGATCCATGTCTCGATTCTTGTGGTATTAACACAGAGTGCAGAGTAATCAGTCATAGTCCAATATGTAACTGTAAACCCAGTTATACAGGCGATCCGTTTACACGATGCTATCCAAATCCACGTAAGTACATTACATGAGACAGTTTTTTTATTTTGTAATATAAGTTCATGTTTGAAATCAATCAAAGTTAAAACATTTTTTATTAAATGGTTTTTCTCTTTTTTAGCACCTGTGTCGAATGCAGTCTTAGAACCATACAGAAATCCATGTGTACCTTCACCTTGCGGACCAAATTCAATTTGTCAAGAAATTGGAAACATTCCGTCGTGCACATGCATGCCTAACTTCATGGGTAGCCCGCCAAATTGTAAACCAGAGTGCGTACTGAACGCTGAGTGCCCTACATCTCAAGCCTGTATCCAGCAAAAATGTCAAGATCCTTGCCAAGGATCGTGTGGTATTGGCGCAATTTGCACGGTGTCCAGACATATACCTATTTGCACATGTCCAGAAGGATACACAGGAGATGCGTTCACTGTGTGTACGCCAAGACCATTACCTGGTTAGTATTGTCTATAAAATTCAGATATGTTAAATATAAATCGACGTAAAACAGTTCGTTCTCCGACCGTATCATGATAAACTGGTGATCTGATGATGAAGGTAGGCTCTGAATCGATTGAAATGGTGCAGATTATGTCCGAGATTGGATTATTAAAAGCCAACGAATGGATGGATACTTGGTTTTCCTTTGTTTAGAAAGTGACTGTTTTACTATTTTTATCCTTTGATTCTTTTTCAGAATTGGATGTCATCGACAAATGTAACCCGTCACCATGCGGTTCTAATGCTATATGCAATGATGGCGTATGCTCCTGCATCGAAGAACATCAAGGCGACCCATACGTTGGCTGCCGACCTGAATGCGTATTAAGCTCCGATTGCCCAAGAGATAGAGCCTGCGTTAGGAACAAGTGTGTGGACCCTTGTATCGGCACGTGTGCAGCGACTGCTACTTGCGATGTAATAAACCACGTACCTATGTGTAGCTGCCCACAAGGAATGACAGGCAATGCCTTCTATGCCTGTGAACCCATTCGAGGTAACAAGATAATTGAAGTAATAAAATGTTAAATTTTTTGAGTTTCCTTCTTACTAACAAAAAATTGTCTTTCAGCGCCTGTCGTTACCAATCCATGTCTACCGTCACCGTGTGGTCCAAACAGTCAATGTCGAGAGGTGAATGGCCAAGCTGTTTGTACTTGCGTACCTGGTTACATTGGTAGTCCACCACTCTGTCGACCGGAATGTGTCGTGAGCTCGGACTGTCCACTTAATAAAGCTTGCAGCAATCAGAAGTGTATTAATCCGTGCAGTGGAACGTGTGGCGTCGATGCCAGATGTGAAGTTGTGAAACACAATCCAATTTGCACTTGTCCACCTAAATTCACCGGAGATCCGTTCACTAGATGTATTCCGTATAGTAAGTTTCTGTTTTCTTACTTCATTAAAAAATGCAATTCAAGTATATTTTATAGTTGTATCTTATAATCATACGATTAAAAAGTATCATATATTCAATGATAAATTACATTTACAGAACCGCCGGCGGATGAAGTGACGCCTTGTCAACCGTCACCATGCGGCCCTAATGCAATTTGTAAGGAACAATCAGGAACCCCGTCGTGTTCATGTATGCCAAACTTCTTCGGATCTCCACCGTACTGTAGACCGGAGTGCACTATAAATAGTGAATGTCCATCAAATAAGGCCTGCATTAATCAAAAATGTAAAGATCCTTGCACAAACGCTTGTGGTCTTCACGCACAGTGTCGCGTTATAAGCCATACGCCAACATGTTTCTGTGATCCGGGCCATACCGGCGATCCGTTTATAAACTGTTACATTGAACAAGATATCGTTCCGGAAATATCTTCACCTTGTGTACCTTCGCCTTGCGGACCTAACGCTGAGTGCAGGGAACAGAACAGAGCCGGCTCGTGCAGTTGTCTACCAGATTACATTGGTAATCCATACGAAGGATGTCGTCCGGAATGTACCATCAATACAGACTGCCCGCCAAATAGAAGCTGCATCCGTAATAAATGTCAAGATCCGTGTCCAGGAACCTGTGGACCTGTGGCGACTTGTGTTGTTGTAAACCATCTACCGATGTGTTCCTGTCCGATTGGCTATACTGGGGACCCATACCAACGTTGTAATATGATAATAGGTAAGTCAAACAATCAAAAGTGTAAAGTCGATGATAATGACTTCATCGATGTTATATTCAACTTTTTGACAATTATATAACTTATTTCCATACTTGTGGTTATTGTTAAACAATTATTTATCATTTCAGAAGTAGAAGCCGTAGAAACCACACCATGCGTTCCTAATCCATGTGGACCAAACAGCGTATGCCGACCAGCTAACGGCCAAAGTGCATGTTCATGTATGCCAGACTATGTAGGCTCACCACCTGGGTGTAGACCAGAATGTACATCAAGTTCAGAATGTCCGTCAGACAAAGCCTGCATTAATCAGAAATGTGTAAATCCCTGTCCTGGTCATTGTGGAACTAATACAGAGTGTAGAGTTATAACACACAGTCCGATTTGCACTTGTGGAGCTGGATTTACAGGAGACCCGTTCACTCGTTGTTATCCACTACGTATGTATTTATTATGTTAGCAGAAGTTTGTTGCACAATTGTTTTGATACTAAGCACGGTTATTAAGAACTTTCTACAATTTCAGCGCAAGTACAGTACATACCAGAGCCAGAAAGAGATCCTTGTGTACCAAGTCCCTGCGGTGAGAATGCTGTTTGTCGGAATCTTAATGGCGCACCGTCGTGTTCATGTCTGCCTAACTTCCAAGGGCTTCCTCCAAACTGTCGCCCAGAATGCGCGATAAACCAGGACTGTCCATCAAATCTGGCCTGCATTAATATGAAGTGTCGCGACCCTTGCCCCGGCAGTTGCGGTCAGAATGCTGTATGTACTGTATTCAATCATCTTCCAGCCTGTACTTGCTCTCAAGGCTTTACCGGAGATCCATTTACACTCTGCCAAGTGATCATTCCGGAGAGAGGTGAGTCTTCTTATGAAAATATTTTAGGGCTTGCCATAGCCCCACAGTTTGCATAGATCATTACTGATTTTCAATTTTTTAGCAATGACATATTTGGTTAAATATCTATTGGTTAAAATGCATAAGCCGTTAAGAAACTGACACTCTTATATTATATTAAACCGCATTCATATAATATTTCGATTTTATGGACGGCGTAAAGCATACGACATATCTATATAATCTTACTTTATCCAATGAATCTAAATTGAAGCAACGCAGTACTATGTTTCAGGCCTTTATTGTTATGCATATATAGTTGCCCAGGTATAGGGCTTCAATGTCATGAAGCTATATAGCTACTACTAGAACTATGTAACTAAGATATTTTTTATTTCAGATGAATTACCTCAAGATCCTTGCAATCCATCGCCTTGCGGTTATAACGCAGAATGTAGAAATGGAATATGTACTTGTATATCAGACTACACAGGAGATCCATACTTCGGTTGTAAACCGGAATGCGTGTCAAATATGGAATGTGCTTCTGACAGGGTTTGCTCTAAAAACAAATGTGTTAATCCTTGTCCAGGAATTTGTGCACCGAACGCTGTATGCAATGTTTATAATCATATTCCGATATGTACATGTCCCGAAGGAATGTCTGGAAATGCTTTTACGGAGTGCCACAGGATTGAAGGTGAGTTAAGGATGTTTGCAATTAAATGTCGAAAATTCGTTTTATACGAATAATTGAGTACAAGAATTTGCTAGTACACTACATGACGTAATCTATCATTTCAGTGATTCAAGTACAACCATGCAACCCGAGCCCATGTGGACCCAACAGTCAATGCAGAGCGGTAAACAACCAGGCCGTATGCTCTTGCTTGCCAACATTTATCGGAAGCCCGCCATCTTGCCGACCAGAATGTACTATTAGTGCCGAGTGTCCCTTGAACGAAGCGTGTAACAACCAAAAATGTATAAATCCATGCATAGGTACTTGTGGATATGGTGCTATGTGCGAAGTGGTTAACCACAATCCAATTTGTTCCTGTCCGGTCAAATATACCGGCGATCCGTTTACGAGATGTATACCTGAAGGTAAATATGGAATAGAAATAAAAAAAAATACTTCCTTAGTTTTTAGTGCATAATTTTGTGTAATACTAAAATCGATCCTTTTCCAGTTACGGTATCCTTGCCACCCATCGACCCATGCACGCCGTCTCCATGCGGACCGTACTCTGTATGTAAAGTAATTGGTGAATCACCTTCGTGCACCTGTCAACCGGATTACACCGGGGCTCCTCCCAACTGTCGTCCAGAATGCGTCAGTAACTCAGAGTGTCCCAGCAATTTGGCATGTGTTAACCAAAAATGTAAGGACCCATGTCCAGGAAGCTGCGGTTATAACGCGGACTGCAAAGTCGTCAGTCATGCACTAATTTGTTCGTGTCCTTACGGGCAAACCGGGGATCCTTTAGTTTCTTGTAATCCAGTTAGAGGTAATGTATTTTACTTTTTGCGTTTATTATGATAATACCATTTGACGTTGTTACTAATTTCTCTCTCGTCTGTTACAGATTCTGTAATAGAGTATGCGTCACCGTGTGAGCCCTCACCGTGTGGACTTAATGCCGAATGTACTGAAAGAAACGGCGCTGGATCATGTAAATGTGTGGAAAATTACTTTGGAAATCCATACGAAGGTTGTCGTCCGGAATGTGTTATTAACAGCGATTGTAGTCCAACTTTGGCATGTATTCAAAACACATGTAAAGATCCATGCCCAGGCATATGCGCACCGAATGGCATTTGCCAGGTCGTCAACCATCTGCCGTCTTGCTACTGCCCACCAGGACTCACAGGAGATGCGTATAGATTCTGTGTACAGAAGACTGAAGGTACTTTCTATTATTCTATATACATGTTTTTCAAAAATACCGAGACGACATAACCTTGAATTAATTGACCTAAAATGTTTCCAGATATCGTGAAAACTACACCTTGCACGCCATCGCCATGCGGTCCTAATAGTCAGTGCCGTGAAGTCAATTCTCAAGCAATATGTAGCTGTCAGGAGAGTTTCATGGGCACTCCGCCCAATTGCCGTCCCGAATGCACGATCAATAGCGAATGCGCGAGCGACAAGGCTTGCATAAACCGTAAATGCGTAAATCCATGCGTAGGACAGTGTGGCAGAAATGCAAACTGTCGCGTGTTTGCACATAACCCAATATGCTCATGCCAAGAGCGCTTCACGGGTGATCCGTTTACAAACTGTATGCCAAGTAAGTGAGACCACTACTTTACTATTGCAAATTTATTAAATCAATACATAAACACAAAATAATAATAAATTGTTCAAACTTTCAGTTGCTGTATCAATACCGTCGCTACCGCAAGAAATAAATCCTTGTATTCCATCGCCTTGCGGACCGAATTCACAATGTGAGGTATATGGTGGCAATGCTCGCTGTACTTGTTTACCAAACTACATAAGCACACCACCGCGGTGTAGACCAGAATGTACCATCAACTCTGAATGTAGTGCAGTGACGGCGTGTATTAATAACAAATGTGTGGATCCATGCCCAGGTGCTTGTGGAAATAGAGCACAATGTAATGTGAATAATCACTTGCCTATATGCTCATGTATGCCAGGATATACCGGAGACCCGTTCGTAAGCTGCGTAATGCTATTAATAGGTATGTATTGTGCTATTACTGCACATTTTGTACTATAAGTTTATCTTTTATACATAATAATGAATGTACATTATTCCAGAATCAGAACCGGTTGATCCTTGCTCTCCATCTCCATGTGGTTCAAACGCTGTATGCCAGAATGGCGTCTGCACGTGTATACCGGAATACAATGGCGATCCTTACTTCGGATGTAAACCAGAGTGCGTACTAAACTCTGACTGCCCTAGGGACAAATCGTGTATCAGAAATAAATGCAAGGATCCCTGCATCGGTGCTTGTGGAAGTGAAGCTATTTGTGAGGTTTTCAATCATATACCCATGTGCTCTTGCCCTGCTGGCTTCACTGGATCACCATTCCACTACTGCTCGAAAATTACAGGTATGACTCAAATCAATAGTGTTTGCTAATAATTGATGTACTACGAATATGTAAATATAACAATGTTTCTTTTTTAGAAGTTGCCGTGCCTACTAATTTATGTCAACCATCGCCTTGTGGACCAAACAGTCAGTGCAGAGAAGTAGGAGGACATGCCGTTTGCGTCTGTGTCCAAGGTTATATTGGCAGCCCTCCAAACTGCCGTCCTGAGTGCACAGTAAGCTCCGACTGTCCGCTGAGTCAAGCCTGCTCCAACCAAAAATGTATTGATCCATGCCCAGGAGCTTGTGGCCGGCACACACATTGTATTGTCGTTAACCACAACCCAGTGTGTTCTTGTTTGACCGGTTACTCCGGCGATCCATTCACAGCGTGTCAGCTAATACGTGAGTATATTTATTATATCCTATATTATATCCTATCCTATTTATTATATGAGTATATTTATATATATATTTAGTATATCATATCCTATCCTTTTTCGTAATATTAATTATCATAAACGTTTTCGTGTGCTTTAACTGCTAGTATACAGTATAATATTTTATATTTCAGCTGCAATTCCACCAGAAAAAATAAACCCATGTTTACCTTCACCTTGCGGACCCAACTCAGAATGCATAGAAAATGGCGATAACGCAGAATGCAAATGTATGGCCGAGTTTATAGGAACACCACCTCAATGTCGACCAGAATGTACCAGTAACACCGATTGTGCGACAACCATGGCCTGTATTAATAGAAAATGTCGAGACCCATGCGCCGGTTCGTGTGGTTTGAACGCGGAATGTAGAGTTGTCAGTCACACGCCAATATGCTTATGTCAAAATGGTTATACAGGAGACCCATTCATTCAGTGTAAGATTGAAGTTTCATACACCCTACAAGAACGTCCAACGCCATGTGTACCTTCTCCATGCGGTGCAAATGCTGAATGTAGAGAACAAAGCAATGTTGGATCGTGCACCTGTATACCAGGTTACTTCGGCGATCCGTACGTCGCATGTAAACCAGAATGCGTCCAAAATTCTGATTGCGCATCAAACATGGCATGCCATCAAAACAAATGTCAAGACCCGTGCCCCGGCACATGCGGCATAAACGCTCTGTGTAACGTAGTCAATCACATACCCAGTTGCAGTTGTCCTAACGAATATATTGGAGATCCATACAGGATCTGTACATTTAAACCACATGGTAAGTTTTTTTATAATTAGTTTATTTTCTGTACTTGTATCATTATATTTACAATCACATATTTTATTAACTTAACTTGTATTTGTTACAGCCGAAGTTATAGATCCATGCAATCCTTCTCCTTGTGGACCCAATAGTCAATGTAAGCCCACAAATAATATAGCAATTTGCAGTTGCTTGGATGGCTACCAGGGTTCACCACCAGATTGTCGACCAGAATGTGTTACAAGTTCGGAATGCCCATTAGACAAAGCGTGCGAAAATCTAAAATGTATATCACCATGTCCTAAGGGATGTGGCAGAAACTCGGAATGTAGAGTAATTAAACACAATCCGATCTGTTCTTGCGCACAAGGCTTTACAGGAGATCCTTTCACCGTTTGCTATGGAATTATAGAAATAGAACCAATTCTAAAGGAACCGGTCAATCCGTGCGTACCATCACCATGTGGAATTAACGCGGAATGTCGAGATATCGGTGGTATACCGTCGTGTTCGTGTATTTCTGGGTTCTTCGGAAGTCCACCAAATTGTAAACCGGAATGTGTCGTAAACACTGATTGTAGTAATGACAAAGCTTGCATGAATATGAAATGCCAAAACCCATGTCTCGGTTCTTGTGGTCTGAATGCACTGTGCAGTGTTGTTAATCATGTGCCCATGTGCTCTTGCCCTAATGGATACCAAGGTGATCCATTTGCCGTATGCAACATTAAGGCACCAGGTATAAGATTTTTTTATTCTTTTGTATATTCGATTTTTCAACAATTTTAAGGTAGAATTATTACTAATGATTCGTTTTATTTTAGAACCACCTCAGAAGATTGATCCATGCCATCCATCGCCTTGTGGAGCAAATGCACAATGTAATAACGGTGTATGCACTTGTTTGCCCGAATATCAAGGCGATCCATACTTTGGATGTCGTCCGGAATGTGTACTCAGCACCGACTGTCCTCTCGATAAGGCCTGCTTACGCTCAAAGTGTGTTGATCCGTGCCGAGATATGTGTGGATTAGATGCTGAATGCAACGTTTACAACCACGTCGCTGTATGCAGCTGCCCCAGTGGCATGACTGGAAATGCTTTCATTCAATGCACAAAAATAGAAAGTATGTTTTACAATAATTTACAGTTAATTAAATCTTTTTTTATGAATACTGATGAAAAGTTTCTAAAATTACAATATTTAATTTCAGAACCTGCAGCTAAACCCTGCGACCCGTCACCATGCGGACCCAATAGTATATGCAGGGAAGTGAATGGTCAAGCTGTTTGTTCATGTCTTCAAGGTTTTATAGGCAATCCACCCAGCTGTAGACCTGAATGCATACAAAGTACTGATTGTCTTCAATCTCAGGCGTGTATTAATAGGAAATGCCAAGATCCTTGCCCTGGCTCATGTGGACACAATGCCATATGTAATGTTAATAATCACAACCCTATTTGTTCATGTCCGCCAAGATACACCGGATCTCCATTCAGTCAATGCTTCGGTAATAATAATTATTTTTGAATTTTCATTGAAATTAAAATTAAAATATGTTTTTATTAAAATATTAAGCAATTAAAAATATTATTAGTAATATTGATAGTAAACCGACATTTTTATTTTACAGTTCAATTAGAAGAGCCACCTAGTAACCCATGTGTACCATCTCCATGTGGACCGAATAGTTTGTGCACACCTACTCCCACGGGAGAGTCGTATATTTGTACTTGTCAACCTACATTTGAGGGATCACCACCAAACTGTCGCCGGGAGTGCACAACCAGCGACGATTGTTCATCAGACAAAGCATGTATCAATTACAAATGCGCTGATCCTTGTATTGGCTCGTGTGGTCTAAATACGGTGTGTGCGGTGCGTCTTCATACTAGTATGTGTTCATGCCAAGAAGGTTATACAGGTGACCCATTCACATCTTGTTACCGCATACCGCAAGTGATAAAACCCCAAGACCCTTGCCAACCATCACCGTGTGGTAGCAATGCTCGCTGCAAAATATCGTCTAATGGAGCTGCAACGTGTGTTTGTGAAGCTGGCTACTTCGGCAATCCCTATGAATCTTGCAGACCTGAATGTGTAGTTAACACCGATTGTCCATATAACAAGGCCTGTCTCATGAACAAGTGTCAAGATCCATGCCCAGGAGTGTGCGGTACAACAGCGCTATGCCAAGTGATCAATCATTTACCATC